>JAECUM010003336.1:0-147139 GCA_016617855.1 Megalonaias nervosa | reverse complement strand
AAAACTGTCAGGATGACAACTATTTTGAATGTCATCAAGCTATTAAGTGCACAATGTTTTTCAAAATTATTGCTCAGGGAAAGGGATTGCATTTGCACTGTGAGCATCACGTGTTCTCAAAAATGGCCTTTGGACATGAAAAATGCATGGATAAATTTGGGGTGGGGTGAACCAGCTTTTTATTCTATGAATTCCCACTGACTTTTCAGGTCAAGTGAATGATATTCTTATTTTTGGCTTTATTATACCTATCCAAAAATATGGACCTTTTTGACCTCACTCGTGTATTTTATATTTTATGAGGTTTTATGTTAGGCAGGTGTATGTAGCATTAAATTTGTGGATAAAAACTGTCCCTTGCACCCTTAGGACACATGGTGATAACTGTATGGAAAAATGGGAACCAGACCTTAACCTAGTTGTAACTGAAAAAATAGAGACATTGTTTTATTGATGGAATTTCAGTCCTTTAACAGCCTTGAGTTTGGAACACTCATTACTACAATTAGCACCTGACTTTTGGCTGTGGAATTTGAACCACATGCTTCAAAAATATGTAGGTCCAGAAAATGCAGCGGCTCATATCATTTTCTCTACACAGAAGCTGTCATTCAGGTTTCATATATACTGATAAATATAGGTTTCATCATGGATGCTCAAAATTTTAAATGTTATTGGATTTTTAATAAATGGTTTTGCATAGGTTTACTATGGGAACTGAATTAGTACTGAGTGCATGCTACCGCGTTTCTTCCAAGGGAGATAACTCAAGTGCATAAATTGGAAAAACAAAATATCTACAGTACCTTGAATCAGGAACGCAGCAGGGTAAATCGCAGTCTGGCCACACAACACAATTAATTTTACTATATATTCTCTACATTTGTTTCTCAGTACTGAACTTTCCACTGTGTGACAATCAATACAAATCATATGTTAATCTAAAACACCTTCAAAGATGACTTCACGGTGAAGTTCTTGTCAAAGGTTCATCGGCATTTTTTTTGAAAGGTTTGACTGTCAACAAACCAACGTGCAATGGAACACAGATTTCACTTCCGGATCATCACGAAGACCTTATTACTCACTGTACACTGTCGCCGAAACACACACAGACAACCACACCATAAGCTCATATTCTAAAGAATAAACAATTGCCTTTAAATCCATACCAAGAATGCCTAAATCTACCTCTTGTATTACCACCAAATGGAAACAGGAAAAAATGCTCAAAAAGTAGACTGGGACTACATTCATGGGTACTGAACTGGAACTATTAATTGTGACCTGATGCCTGACAGGCCCAATTTGTATGGCCAGTTTTAGTCAAACTTTTATATTTGCATGCCACACTTATTTCAACTTTATACATGGAGTCTTTTGGAATTTCCTTGCAAACAAGACATGTGACAGCTGTCAGAAAGTGTGTAGTGCTGGTATTCCACAGGGTGCAAGTTGTGGTCCAAGTGCTCTTGAGAAACCAAAACTAAATTTGCTATATCTTCCTTAATAATAGGAATTTTTCAATGCAGTAAAAACCTAACTGTAATACATGATAAGGCCTGTCTGAAAATATGTTTGAAATTTAAAAATATTGATACATTTAATTTTAATGGAAATTTAAATAAACATTTAAATTTTAAAAACTAAATTTTATTGAAAAATTAAATTTACATAGAAGTTATAAAATTCAATTTGATAAATTTAAGGCATCAAAGTTGACTAATGAATGGGATTTAAAACAAATGGTAGTTTGGGTCTGTACAACTGAGAACATTTTTTCCAGGGGTACTGAAGCATGATAGCTCACAGTGATTTTGGCAGCAAATTGTAATATGCCTATCCAGATGCATATAGGTGTACACATTAAAGAAACAACGACAGGTGCTATGTTCCACATTTATTGTGTCAGCTACTTAGGCAGTTGTTTATATAACTAATAGCGCATTCATATTTAAAGTTTTGATGGAACCACTACCATGTTTTATAGCAAAAACGCATTCCATTTCAATGTCAATAACTACAAAAGGTGACAATGTGATAGGAAAATATAGTTTCAGGGAGGTTCCACCTTACTGAACAATGGTGCGAATCTCTCTCATGAAGATCTAAGCCATGTCTTTGAGGTGCTGTATATCAGTGTGCTGATATGAACTAATCTTGGTCACTTATGGCAATACACTGCACATGTCCTTGTGAGACCTTGCTATCACCACCAGACTACTGGAGAGCTTCCAAACTGATCCAACTCTAAAACTTTGTTCCAGATACCAGGAAAGACCTGAAAAGATGTAACATGTTTCACTTAATTCTAGAAAACAGTAAGATGTAGGCAAATGAAGTTAAAATGTGTTAGATACGGTGATTTCAAAATAACATTCAGGTTGCAAACATGGGGAAAAAATAGTAAACTTTACAGAGTGACACTCAGAAATGTGAAGCAATGGGCATGTATTAAAGTGATAAATGCATCCTAAAAATAGATGAGGTTTCTAGAAGAATATTTAGCCATTTACAGGTTAAATAACTAATCAGGCAGAGTATGTATCATAAAGTTTAAGGCAATGTTGGAACGGTGAGGTTTGATCATTGGTGCAAACATTAGTACATACCAGTATACAGGAAAGTCAAATGACAATGTACCAAATTAAAATATATAATTATAGGCAATCTTATTCATGAGGAAAATAACAATTTCAGATATTGCGAGTGAATACAGCCAAATGTGGCCACACAGATCAACTATAGGTACCAATAGATCCTATATCATCAACCAAATGTGAAATTCTGATTCCCAAAACTTATAAACAAGGATGGACATTTGCATGTGTGGGACATATACAATGTACTTGTTAAAATCACATGTGCAAACATAATTCAGATGATCTGTTTGAACATTTTTAGTGCATTTTTAAGAGTGTTGGTTACCAGTTATTAAGCTCAATGATTCAGAGGAATCAGATATCAGCTGATGCTACAATACCACACTCTGTCAAAGTACAAAATTGATATATGTTACCATACACAGGCATATTCATGATGAAAATAACATTTTGGGATATTTGAAGTGCACACAGCCAGAACTGAGCTTTACAGATTCACTGTTGGTACAGTATCAGCCTATATGATGTACTGAATGTCAGCTTTTGATCCCAAACATTCTAAAATATATGCATATTTGTTCATGTCAGATATGTAACCATGTTAAGATCAGTTGTACAAAGTTAAATTCAAATAATCTGTTTGAATATTTCTTATGTAATCTTTAGAGTGTCAGTTAACAAATATTATTAGTAATTAATAATGCATAAAGCATAATGGATCATTAGAATTCCCATAATATCATCTAGGCCACAATGCGCGCTACATCAATCAATATCTTAATGAAATTGAGCAATAAAATGGAATGCATTTTGTGTTCAGCTTACATCATTTTGCTGTTTTCTTACATGCAAGGGTAAATATACCTGGGGAAAGTATATTTTATCCTTTTGACCTGTATTTCATTCTCTGACAGCTTAAAATGATTTTGTAGAGAACTTGAGCAGGTTCTAGTATAAAGTTTTCATCTCTGTCCTCTCACTAAATACCCTATGTTTATAAACAAGTACTGATAGCTATACAAGCAGATATATGTTACTCAGGAAGTCACCCCATCATAAACACATAAATTAACTGTTTGAACCCTTAATAAATAGTTTGAATTACCTAAAGGCACAATACAAAATAGAATTTTGTCTTCATGTATTTTAAATGAAGGTCTCATTTTAACTTACAAAGATATTTTCTCTGATAAAATTTGACAAATATCCATCATTGGAGCTTGTATATGGTGTAGGAGTATATACATGCTGATATAATTCCCAATAAATATTATATATGTGCATTTTTGGGGGGAAAATTTTATTTTTTAATTTTTTTAAAAATTTCATTTAAATTTTTAAAATAAAAATTAATTTTTTATTTTTAATTTTATTCTTATATTTTCAAAGTCAATTTACATAACATGTTAAAATTTCATGTGTCTATCATTAATAATGAAGATTTTATATCAATTTAAACTTTACTCAAATGCTGCACTGACAGGCCATAGAACACAATTAATTTTACTATATATTCTCTACATTTGTTTCTCAGTACTGAACTTTCCACTGTGACAATCAATACAAATCATATGTTAATCTAAAATACCTTCAAAGATGACTTCACGGTGAAGTTCTTGTCAAAGGTTCATCGGCATTTTTTTTGAAAGGTTTGACTGTCAACAAACCAACGTGCAATGGAACACAGATTTCACTTCCGGATCATCACGAAGACCTTATTACTCACTGTACACTGTCACCGAAACACACACAGACAACCACACCATAAGCTCATATTCTAAAGAATAAACAATTGCCTTTAAATCCATACCAAGAATGCCTAAATCTAACTCTTGTATCACCACCAAACGGAGACAAGAAAAAAAATGCTCAAAAAATAAGACTGGGACGACATTCGTGGGTACTGAACCGAACTATTAATTGTGACCTGATGCCGTTTGCGGCAACTACTGCGAGGACTTATCGTAAACAGTACTTGGAGTAGCTTTCATGCTGTAGCCAATCAAAAATCGTTTTACATTGAAGGGTGTTTCGTGGTGGGATTATAGTCTCAAATCCTTTTTCAAAGTCATCAAGTTATATGATAGTGCAGTGATTTCAAGTTTAAGGGACTGTCGGGTTTGGGTGTTTTTCTTCTGTATGATTTCATATATAAATAATGTAATATAAGATTATTGGACTCTACATTGTGAATGATGTAAGGGCGTTTGTGTGACTCCAAGCAGCAGTAGAGCTGAACAGACCACTTGGCTGAAACCTTATTTATAAAAAAATAAAGGTTCCTACAGGGGGTTGAAAAAAAAGGTCAATAACATAAACCGAACCTCCTAACTTTTATTATTACCATATAGTTTGAAAAACGGATAATAAATCGTTTGAGTTAGCTCATTTCCGTTACTTTTTGTTGACGTATTTTTTTCTTCAGATTTTTATGCGATTTGTTTACTCGCGGGTTACTCAATTTTTGTCGTTCAGCTCTACTGCTGCTATGAATTAAACAGCCATTATAGATATTATCAATAATGAGTATTGGAGAACCATACTCAGCTAAATTAGCTCGAGGGCGACTAGAGGCAATTAAAAAATATCTACCTGTTCGTGATTCTGTTAAGCAACAACTACAATCGCGTCAGGAATCTCAAGTTGAATTTGAGGAGGATACAAAAAAATTATTTAAACCTATCACTGAAACCACTAAAGGTATTCAACCTGTGTTAGAGAAAACCGCTGAAGCAACTAGAAAAATAGCAAGAAGAACAAAAAAGACAAAAGAAATTTTACGTGAACTTCCAGCCGAAATAGTTGCTGCGATGACAGTCCCGGAAATACTTGAGGATGAAGATCAACCTGAAGGTGCTGAAGCACCAGCCCCTAAACCAAAATCAGTAGGTCTAAGTACCGCTGAATTGATAAATAAATTTGATGAAAAAACTATTAAGGTAATTAAAAATTTGAGGAACCAAGATCAACTAGTTGAGTTTGCTGTGGATAGTTTTAGTCAAAGAGGTAAATTAATGAAACCTGAACACGTAAAAGATATTAAAAACAGTAAACAATGGCGAAAATATATATATATATCGCATATATATGGATGTTGAACAAGCTAGAGATAATGATCCATTATATAAGAATTATACTAGGAAAATTAATAGTTTAATTCAATCAAGAATAATGAAGGAAGATCAAGGGGAAGAACAACAACAAAAACAACAAGAACAACAACAAAAACAAAAACAACAAAAACAACAAGAACAACAAGGACAACAACAAAAACAACAAGAACAAAAACAAAAACAAGGACAACAACAAAAACAACAAGGACAACAACAAAAACAACAAAAAACACCAAAACCATTTGAGCAATCACTTCGTGATTATCCAGAATTACCAAAGACACCACCGAAACTAAGTAAAAAAGCACCACCGAAACCAATTGAAGAGGAAGAAGAATATATTCCGTAAGACACTTCTCCTGGCGCAACTGGAAGTGGTCTAGGAAGTGGTTTTATTACTTGTCCCAATAACGTTCTTGCTGATGTCGATCGATTAGAAATTCTCATTGGAGGAAAACGAGCTGGTAATAATTCCCCAGAAATCATTAATGAAGTAGCTGATATTTGTAAACGATTATTTACAGGCGGTATCATGGATATTAATGTATATCGGTCTCTCATTAATGAAATCAGTGATGATGTCACCTATGATTATTATAGTGATTAAGTATGTAATTAGTGATAAAGTCACTTAATAATAAAATGATCATACACAATACTCGTGGACCTACCATGGTCAGGGTAATAAACTCTCGATTACCGGTATACAAAACGACCTACGGAGATGGATTAGGTGATGTTATTCAAGGTCTGTTTAGAAGAATAGCCCCAAAAGCAATACCGATTGCAAAGCAGCTAGGAATGAAAGCTATTGATGTTGTTCGTGAAAAGGGTATAGGTGCTGTTGGTAATCTTGCTAGCAAAGCGTTTTCAGCAATTAAAGATAGACTATCACGATTAATACGCAGACCACAAGCGGCCCGACCTCAACCTGTGAAATTACCTAGCACTGAAGTGATGCCCGCAAGTGTAAGTAAAATAATAAATCAAGCCGCTAATCAAAAACTAGCGGAGTTAGCTGATATCCCGATGTCGGAAAAGGAAAAAAAATATAACCGCTAGTCTGATAGCAGGAAGTGGTCTTCGAGTTAGACGAAGACGATAATAATAAAGATGTTTAAGCGCATATCTGATCCCGCGTTTGACATGGACGCACCAGTTCTCAAAGATGAGTCTGTGCGCGATTATCAGTATTATTCTTATGACGCACGAATTCCAGATCAGCGTGGACGAATTGAACTACAGGTTCAAGATACAAGTAGATATTTTCTACCTGCTGAAGCATTTATCGAAGTCGAAGGTGAAATTTTAAATAACGTTGCTCCTGCAGCACCAGTAGCATACGCCGCTAATATTGTTGTTGGTTTTGTTAATAATGGTATTATGGCGTTATTTGATAGCGCTACGTACATGATTGACGGAAAAAATATTGAATCAATTCAGAAAGAAGTCGACGTTGCTACGACAATACTAGGCCTTGCAAGATACAGCGACGATTACTCAAGATCAACTGGTCCATCAATGATGTTTGTGAAAGATACTTCTAATTCTCCAGAGTACCAACAATATGAAATAAGACGACCAAGAAATTTTGCTAGAAACGCCGATGCGGATGTACAAATAATGATTACTAATGTAGATGAAGAATTTAACTTAGGATTTAGATCACGTCGAGCAATGTTGCGTGGTGGAAGAAGAGCATTTTCATGTGCAATTCCACTGTCACATATCTTTGGATTCTGTAGAAATGTTAGAAAAGTCATTTTCGGAGCCAAACACACAGTTGTACTAGTACGAAAAGGCACAGACGATGATGCAATCTGGCGACCCCCGGTACTGATCCTGGTATAGTAATACTAACAAAACTTTCCCTGTGGATGCCAGTGATGACCCCGTCAATATCTGAAGAAGACCGGTTGTTATCTTTTATGAGTCAAGGCGGTAAATCAACATTGTCATGGTTGACTATGGCCACAGATGCTATCCAGAGTAATATTAATGGTTTATTTACGTGGCAAATAGCATCACAGCAAGGTGTTTCTGCACCGCGACATATATTTATTGCGTTTCAAGATACTGCACGAATAAACCATCAAAATCTTAGTATTATGACATTTGACATTCTTGGTGTTTCTGAGGTTTCATTAAGGATAAATGGACATCAAGAACCATCCGAAGATATATTACTGAATTTTGAAAATAATCATGTAGCACGTGCATATTATCGTCTTATGTCGTTTATGGGGCGTGATCAGAATATTGATACTGGTTTACAAATATCGCAGCTAGATTTTACAACCTTATACCCGATTTATTACTTTTCTCTAGAACATTTAGATTTAACCAGACAATCTGTTGTAGATATACATTTTCGAGCTCGTGTTAATAGAGATGTTGGAGCTATTCCTAATTACAGAGCAATTGCTGTTATACTCAGCGATAAATCGATGTTACTCGAGGGTGTTGGTGGACGAATGAGAGTTATTGATGCTCCAGTAGAAAACATGTAATTAGATCGTTCATAATATTAATAATGTTATATCATCACGTTAGTGTGAGTCTGACTCCTGGTCAGATTAAAAAGCTGCAATCAGCATCAAAAAATAATCATGGAATAAAAATATCGCTAAAGCGAGAAAAGATGACCGGTGCAAATAAACTATCGTTGACCGAGCGTCAGTTTAAAAACTTCAATGACGCTAAAAAATCAAATAAAGGCGTCCGACTTAATCTTTCTGCGGGCGCCATCAAAGATATTGCTAAAACGGGTGGTATATTTCCGCTTCTTGCAGCTATACCAGCATTAATAGCAGCTGCAGCTCCAGCTGTTGCAACGGCAGCTGCGCTAGGTGCTGTTGGAACTGCTGCTGGAATGGCGTTAAAGAAAGCAACCGGAGAAGGATTCAAAAAAAAGGGAAGAAGTTTAGATTACCAGGGACTCCACATTCATGGTACGGAAAGGGTCTAAGATTACCAGGGACAGTTTACTAATAACACCCATGTCCAATTTTGATTTACTTAATGCTGCTAAGCAATTAAAAATAAAAAATTTTAGAGGAGTTTTTATGCGTGATCAATTACCAAGAACTGCTAGCAGTTCTGAAACTGGTATCATTAATCTCGATAAAAACTCTGGACTAGGCACACACTGGATCGCATATGTAATTGATCCACGTGGAATTATTTATTTTGATTCCTATGGATTAGCACCACCAAAAGAATTTTTAAAGTACGTTACCGGCGATATTCCAATTTGGTATTCAACGCTACCAACACAAAAAATAACTGATCCTCCAATATGCGGTCGTGAAACCCTCGCTGTGCTTGATGCTATATCAAAATCAACAGCACCGCCTCATAAAGTCGTACACGCGTTCACTACGCTACGTCATAACACTTAAACTGATATCAGTAAATATAATGGTAGATATTTACGGAAGATCCTCAGGTAAAACTCAGAAGTTCGATTTATCTAAATAAGCAACTCTTGATCAGCTCATAAATGAAATCGATGATTTATTAAATATAACAAGTGTGGATCAAAATGAAGTCGTCGTTTTTCAGGACAAACAAGGACGATTAAAAACGAGTAATATACAACTACTAGATGTACTTATACGAATTCCAAATGCGGTTGTTAATAATATCGTTACTTTTACTGATCAGGGTAAAATACAGGATTCCGGTAAATCGGTTAACGATTATGTTAAGAAAACTGGTGATGTATTTACCGGTGACATTATTATGTCAGGAAGAAAAATTACATATCTTGGAGATCCAATCGCAGATACAGACGCAGCAACAAAAAAATACGTCGATGATCAAGAATCCAAATACGTGTCAGTGCGCGGTGGTATAATGCGAGCATTTCTCGACATGAATAATAATGGTATTAATAATCTCAGAACACCAGAAACGGAATTTGACGCTGCAAATAAAAAATATGTTGACGATAGGGAAATTGCGATTAATGAAAGAATTATTGTATTAAGAACTGAATATAATGCTCATGTACAATTATTTCTAAATTTTCGTAGAAATGTAAATAAAACTATCAGTGACTTTTTTGGAACTCCAACAAATGTTGTTATTAATCTCGCTAACATTAACACAAAACTCAACGATATCATTAGTGGTATTCCTAATATTATTCAAAAAACTAATCTCGTTAAAATTCCTCACAAGCAGATCATTAATATCGTGTACACAGTCGCATCAGGAAAAGCAACATGGACACCGGAAAATAACACCCTTAAACATACCGCAGAGGTCACTGGTGTATATAGATTATCTATATTTTGTGCTGAAAAATTTACTATATTTACCACATTTACATGGCGTCATTCAACCGATAGTTTTTCTGGAACTGTGTCTATAGTGTTAAATAAAGATGTCGAGGAAACGTTTATGCTGATAGCGAGTGATAAAAAGTTAACCACAGCAGATTATTGGTGGTGTATTGAATTTGTAGCTGAAACTCCTCAATTAGTTATCTAGATAAGTATAATGAATCAAGAGTCATTTATCGACGTTCAACGTCACAGATACGCTCAAGTATGTGAGTGTCAAACTAAACTAAAAAATATCATCGACGATTACACGATAAAGGTAAAAAAATATCGTCGTCGTATGGTTGTTATTGATATAATGGTATACTCGGTTTCTGCTGTTATTGCTGGAACTGGATTATTACTATCAATAATAACGATGACAGCGCCTGCAGTTGTAACAATTATAGTTTCAACGGCAACAACATGTGCAGGTATTTTCAGTATTATCTCTAAGAAAATATCTACGTGTACGAATGATAAACTAAACGAGTACATAATGAAATTGCACACAGCAACAGCCGCATACACTAAATTATGCTTGTATATTTCAGCGTATCTCAGTGATGGTAAAATATCCGATGAGGAGTTTGTAACGATAATGAAAACCTACGATGAAGCATTCATAATCACTAGTGATAATAACGGAAAGATAGAGAATTAAATAATAACGATAATAATAATGTCAGAGTCGCGCGAATTACTTCAGCAGATCGTAGCTAATACAACGCCGTCAAAAACTACTATGATATCATTAAGTTCAACCAGTCCTGAATTTAGCGTTAATTTTCCGACTGCAATTTCAGCAAAGGAAATAGCATTAGTGCAATTACGAGTTTATTATAGTTGGCCTAATATTAGGTCAAAACCGTTTGGTGGACAACAACCAAATAATTTACTGGTATTTGCGAATAAAAATATACCAGATGGAACACCTGATTGGCAAGTTGTTGGAATTTCAACGGGCAGTTATCAAATAGAACAGATTAATGATGAATTTCAACGCAGAATTAAATCTATTACAGGAAAAGAATCTAAAATAGCGATTACTGTTCATGAACCAACCCTATCAGCGGCGATTGAAATAAATTCTCCTGATTACCTCGTAGATATTTATCAGAGTTCGATCAGATCAGTGTTAGGATGGCCTGAAGTTGCACCTGTTTATAATGGAGTTTCAGAACCAAAACTAGAAGAATTAAAAACGAGTGAAGAAAAATTCATTAAAGATCCAGAATATCGAGATAAATATCCATGGAATCGTATAGGATTTGGATTTCCAAACGACGATATATACTACTTTATCGATTTTGAGGGTAAAAGGATCCCCAAGATGACTAGATCAGCATTTGTTATTATCCTGGCACCAGAGGAGGAGAGGGGGGTTCGAGATATTGTTGATGTAAGATTTATTAAAGATTTTTTAAATACTTTTAAACCTGAATACGATAAAACATTTAGTGATTTAAGAAATTTACTTATTTCATTATCACAACATTATAATGAAAGTGTAAAGCAGCAAATAATTGAGTCAATAAAACATTTAAATGGTATCTTATTCGATTTGTACATCGCCAATCGAATTATTATAAACACTTCAACAACATTAGATGGAAATTCTTTAACAAGTCCAAAATTGAAGCGATTATTTCTTGATCATTATAAAATAACAGAAAAAGATTCACAAACATTTGTTATACCAGATTTAAATAACGCTGAAATGAAGAAATCATTAAATGATCTTATTGAAGAATATTATCCGGGAATAAGTGAATCGTGGAGAAAAATAGCCCCACCACCGATTATACTAAAACACAATAACAATCTCTTTGGTGCCGGACGTCATATATCGCCAGGCATTGTAAATATAACAACAACAATTGCAGTTAATCTAGTATGTGATGTTATTGAAGGTAGCTATCAGGTAGATCTTTCTAAATCTAGCCAGGCCCAGCAAGGGTACATATTATTCAGTTTTAGCCCGTTGGTTCCTCCCGGTTCGTTAATTGTATCAGAGCCAATTAATCCCGTGTACCTGCGAGTTCATAATCCGTTATTATCAAGAATACACTTTAAACTCACAGACCAAAATAATAGAATTCTGGACACGAGAAATGAAGTCCTAAATATAAACCTGTATGTGAAATCATAATACGTTTTTATTATAAAAAAAAAAAATATCCGGATGTCTATAATTATTCTTTTGTTTACAAAAAAAAACGTGCACAATCGAAATCTATTATCTAGAAAGCTGTGGCTGCATATTGATTATTCCATATAACGGCTGTGCGTAAAGTTATTTTAAGAACCGCTATGTAACTAAATCAATATCCGCTGTTACGGCTTTACGCATAGACTCAGTGTTATAATATATATTTTTTGGAAACTAGAAGTATAAAATCTCATTTTACACAAAAATGATGTTTCAGTCCCGACGACAATCGTTTTTCGTTAATTATTTAGTGATCTATTTGTTTTCTGTAAGCCGCTGTTAGTGAAGCAGCAAATATTTTATATGTTACTTAAATTTAACTGTATTATTGATAAGAGAACGATGGCCGAAATGGTAGGCCGGTTGGACGTAGATCGAAGCTCTACAGACTCTCGCGTGTTCGAGTCTCAAAAAATGCTAAAGATATTATCTTGTATTTGGCGACTGATGCTATTTAATTGGGGGAACCCGGAGTATTTCCTCGAAATCCACAACAGACAAAATACACTCTCCTTTCATACACCCTTGAGGGGTGTACCTTTTACACTCCCTAGGTTTTGTATTTGGGGAGAGTGTACAAAATCTGTTGGACGTAGACAAGATTCCCTCGTCCTCACCATTTGTATATATTTCATGTTCATAGAATCATCATTGTATATATTCATAATCATCTTCATTGTATATAACCATTATCATCATTGTATATAACCATTATCATCATTGTATATAACCATATATCACCTTCATTATATATAACCATCATCTTCATTGTATATAACCATATATCATCATTGTATATAACCATATATCATCATTGTATATAACCATATATCATCATTGTATATAACCATATATCATCATTGTATATAACCATATATCATCATTGTATATAACCATTATCATCATTGTATATAACCATATATCATCATTGTATATAACCATTATCTTCATTGTATATAACCATATAATCACCTTCATTGTATATAACCATATAATCACCTTCATTGTATATAACCATTATCTTCATTGTATATAACCATATATCACACACAAAACAGCTCCCTGACAAAAAAAAAGTCATGGGAGCTAATATTTTTTTTTATATTAAATATATAAATATATATATAATGAACCAAGAAAACATTAATGATATTATTTCTGCTATTAAAAAACTAAAACATAACGAATAAAAATATCTGATAATCTTGACCCTCAGAAAATTATGTGCGATTTTGAATTACTGCAACAAAGAAAATTTGATAATAAATATACATTACCTTCAAACTACAGATTTATAAAATTAATTTATCAATCCATGCTTGAATCACTAGCTATAGTAAACGACAATCAGGTAAAGCTATTTGCACCTCTTGCACGTTCGATCGAAAATATTAAATCCGAACTGTCTCACGAGTACGAAAGAAAAAAGATCATGGACAATCGTGTAATGCAATTAAGAAAGATTATGTTATCTGATTCTGTCAATGCTGAGAGCACCGACGGTGAAGATGGACCCCTGACAGAGTCAGTGACTGTAATTATGGCTAAACAAAATCCATGGGAAAATTGACAGTAGAACTATCTGTTTTTTGTTAAGAAGACAAAATTAGATATATTCAAATATTATCCGCTGATTTTATTGAATATGCAGATTTATATGTTTTATTTGCGACGAATTGTACTGATTGTGGATGTATGCTAAAATGTTTTGCAGCTGCATTAATTGATGGGAAAGTTATTTCCCGTCTTGTTTCTGTATTTATAGATTTAATAGATCTTCTTGCAAACTTTTTACATTTTCCAGCATTTCCACGTGTAGTATTCTGACTTTGTGTAATACCCTGCAGGTTAGATAACCGATTATTCTGGGGATCTCCATCAATATGATCAACTACAAGTCCGTTTTCAACTACTCCATGAAAACATTCAAAGATGAATCTACTTGATAAATAATGTTTTTTTCCACGAACATTGAATCTAAAATAACCAAATTTATTAAGATTACCTACTGGTTTTTTTAATCGACAGTTTCTAATCACACCTTCTCGCGATGCTTCAAAATTGGTAAGGATTGGATGTGACACAAACTCATTTTGTTCCATTTATATATATAATACTATTTGTTTAAATCATTGTTCTGAAATCTAAGCAGATAATCTTCTACGGTTTTTATTGGAGATTTACCTGATAATGTATTATTTTTTTTGTCATAATATCGTTTTAATTCTCTGTATTTTTTTCCGCCACATTTGAGACACAATTGAGTTTTTCCTCTGACTCCAACACCACACTGAATACACGGTATTGGTCCTGTACTTCCATTTTTGATACTCTGTGCATGATGTCCGCAGTATTTGTTCACACACGATTTATTACAAGTAGAAGTATATCCAATTTTGAGCCAAGCACATTTGTTTTGTGTTTCAAGCATTATATATACTAAAACTTTAATTTAAATATTTGTTTTAATTATATGGAGGAATTATCCGTTATTGAACCTTCCCCTGCTAGATTCGATCTTGTCAGACTATCAGAATATAAATTTAGTACTTCGATGCAGGATCTGGCATTAACGGATGAGGATGTAACCGAACGTATTCGTGAAGCAAAAAAGGAATTTCGTGACGATGGTGCTGCTCATGTATTGTCAACATTCAGAGTTGGAAATGTTACTAATATGATGAATGACAAACGAGGAAAAGTAATTATTAATCACCTTGATAATCAAAAATATTTTATTTTAAAAAAAGTTATTGTAAATACAGAAGAAGATATTTGGATTATTCGTGATAAGCGTGATCCCGTCCGCGTGCAGTCCGGGGGTAATATTGTTCTTTTGAGTAATAAATCTAAGCCCGGAATACTTACTGGTATAGATAAATTATATTATGAACGTGCATATCAAGTTACTGCAGTTGTATACGCAATATATCCGCTTAATAATAAACCTGACGTCGGGAATCTAAAACCTATGAGATTGTCAGAGTCAAGAATAAACTGTGTAGCTGAACGAGTTACAGAACATTTCATAAACGCGATACGTGGTAATGGTTTAACAGATTTAAGACGTAAAAAAATAAACAAATGGGCAGAGTCCGTTAAAGATACCGGAGCGTCTATCAAAGATGTCGCTGAGCTAGAAAAGAAATTAAAATCCCCAATAACAGTGAAAAAGCTGACAGGAGAGATTTTATACAAATCGAAATATAAATCAAGAGGAACTCCGATAGATATTATTGATCATAATTCGCACGCATGGACCTCAGCAGTAACAATATTTCCACGAGATAGAACGGTGAAATTTTATAACGGTGATATCTTTGATTTTATTAAAAATATCAGCAAAAGTGACCCTGTATCCGTTTGGTTATTTCAGAGTTCGGAATATGATCATTACGATCAGTTTGTACGGCCTAATGGTGATATTTACCGTACAGAATCTCTTAATATAGAAATGGAACATCTTGCGCAGCGCCTTTGGCGTGAATATACTTCAGACGATGTCAAAATTAGACAATTATTAAATAATTGTTTTACAGTTCCATCTGTAGCGGCTCATTTCGCTCAGGAGAAAAATTCATGGAAAACGACACGATCAGAGTTCCTTGAAGATGTCAAGAAAAGCTGTATAGAATATGGTCACGGTGGGTTATGGAACACCAAATACAACCATAATGATGTTATCTCAGTTGATATGGCTGCATGTTATCCTGGGAGTTTTCTTGGATATGGAGTATGTTCTAAGTACTTTAAGAGATTCGGACATCCTACACATGACATGACCAGGGTTGCGATAAACGGACATTTACCAGATTTTGACTTAACCGGATTTGTTCATGTAGAATTATTCGAATTTGCAGAAAATCTCCATCCGATTACTTATGCTTAGTTTGGAAGACATTTTTCAGAAAAATATTGGGTTCCAATAGTACTATTGCGATATATGCTTGATGTTGGATTTTTAATATCGTTGAGAGTAACTGAAGCGATTATATCATATAATTCACAGAAGCAAGTTTGGTTACCAGAACCGGACAGATTTAATATCAATGATACCAGGAAAGAATTCCCTGATATTGATGAAGATTATATCATTAAAATAAATAAATGCAGAAACGAGTACGATGAGAAATTTGCAAAAGATCTTGGTAGAAAGATAATCGGTAAGTTCACCCAAGGTGGTTCATACGATTATAAACGGCATTGTACAAGATTGATTATGGATGATGCTGAACTAGATTTTATAATCGCTGATACAACTGAGAAAAATACGTTTATAAACAGATGTAATGCTTATTTATCTGATGGAACGAAACTAGGTACCATTGTGAGCTATCTTGATGGCGAGTCACCGCAGTTTACTCATTTAAGATCTTCGATGTTAGCTTATGTTTCGATAAATCTATTATCAATGATAAATAAATTTCCTCGTCACGCTGTCAGAGTCGCCACGCATTCGTTCTACATAAATAAAAAATATACAGATTTGTTAAAACTCGGTAATGGTGAATGGGGAACATGGAGAATAAAACAAGAAAATATACTTAGTTATTCTGAATCTGCAGATGTTGAAATTGTGGAGACATATTATAGAAATAATAATCAAATATTAAAGTCATCTGCACCATCTGTGTATGATCCTGTATCTAGACATAAAACCGTTTATCTTAATGAGTGTGGTGGTTCAGGTAAAACAACTCGTGCAATTAATTTATTTATAAATAATACATCAGATATGATTGTTTCAACACCGACGCACAAACTTGCCAGAGAAATAAAGCAACGAGGAGTAAAATCGTGTACTTATCACAGTTTCTTTAGATGGTGTGGAGACACATGGACTCCTGAACGAATGGGTGAGAAATATATACCTAAATATATTATATGGGATGAGATATGCACGGTGTCGTTAGAAACACTAAAAACATTTCTTGAATGGTTGTTATTGAAGAATACTGCTGTGATTATGTGCGGCGATAATGGTCAACCACCACCCTTTGTTGGAGAGTCTCCACATGAATGGCTGAAGAATAACGTAGATTATTATGAAGAAATAAATGATGACCATAGAGCTATTGATGAACCGCTAAAGGAATTTAAAAGGTTAATCAGGCTTCAGCCAGACAGAGTACAATGTGAGATAATGCGAGGAGTAATTCCAGAGACTTCTATGAATAATTTTCTAAATTTATGGAATCCCGCTGATTTAATAGTTGCAAGTAGAAAGATAGTTCGTGATGAACTACAGGATAAATTATTTACGTTACATAAAGAAAAGTTTTCAGATCTACCGGTACCATTATGTTATCGCCCAGCAGATACTCGACGACAAAATATTGAAGTTGAAATACCAAGTAGAGACGCTGTCCGAGTACAAAATCTTGTCTTGAATGACATCGTGTTGGTTGTTGTTGATGTTGTTGAGAGCGCGTTGAACATGGATAAATCGCCATGGACGTTAGGATACGCTATAACGTTTCACTCGTCACAGGGATTAACTATAACTGATACTAGAATCTGGATTGTAGATGATCGTATTGAATGGTCGAATTTAGTCTATCTCGCCGTATCTCGAGTCAGGAGAATATCGCAACTGCGTAGGGTTATTGTAGATTACGTAATAACTGAAGAAATCACTAACAATATCGATATCAATAAAAAATTAGTCAGTTATAAACAGTGTGACAAAAAAATAAACGTGACTTTGATCTTGATGCTGAATTTATTATAAAACTAAAACAACAACAGAATAATCATTGCGCAAGTTGCAACTGTAATATGTCATGGCAGCATTCAAATAATAATCCAAGACAATTTACCGTAGACAGAATTAATAGTGATCTCGGTCATACACGTGATAATGTGATGTTGACCTGTCTTGAGTGTAATCGACGTCGAGGCTCTGGACGTTTACAAAACTGAGCTTGGTGGTAATTCTGTATCCTCAGGAATTATTTGTAATTGTTCACGTACAAATCCACGTTGAGGGGCTGTAGAATCTAGTCTGTATATTGGAGGTCTACCAGTGGATCTAACCACGCTAGAAATTTTATGTGTAGTTACGCTCCAGATAGGATCGGTTGCTCTTTTTTTACCACCTTCAGGTTCGCCAGGTTCATATAAATATCTTACAGTTACATTACCTAATACTGGTTGAGAGAAAGATTCACGTCGTTGTATTGGTATATATATTTTTTTTGATCGCATTAGAAGGTTTCATGGAAGTTGCACGAGTAATTTCATTATTCAACGCAGCTATCACACTCGGTAATCTTGCAACCCATTCACGAGATCTATCTTTGAGGTCAGTAGATATTTCCCTTGCATATTGGTATCCGAATAACCGCTCAGCAAGTGTTCTATTAAATCGTTCAGCAATTGCCTGATCACGATGAATTTCAGTATGTCCTCGTCTGATTTTAACGTTGTGCTTGTTCATCAACGATGATACTACTCCAAGAAATTCTTTACCGGGATCAACTTGTAATAACCGTGGCCATCGTAGACCACCACGTTGATAAATGCGTTCAAACGCAGATACAACTTCAGATGTTGTCTTTGTTGATAATGGCTCCGCTTCTTTATATCTACTCGCAATGTCAACGACAGTTAACGCGTATTTGTACGTGCGTGATTTTCGTCCACGTGTTTTAATGGTATCGTGTGGTAAAATAAAATATCTGCTTGATGAACTTCATTAGGAACGCTAACATCAAAATGCGCGTAATGAATTTTTTAGGTGGACTTAGGAAGATTTGCCATATTGCCTGTCGTGCTAACCATGATGCAGCGACATTACGTGAAACTTTTGCTGCTTCGGCGAGTTTACTAATCGCTGCTTTACCTCTCCAAAATCCTCTCGGGGAATAATAAACAGATTCCATTATGATGGTTATATAATTAATTACCAGCCCCTAACACTAGTTTACCTTTCATAGCAGTTTTTACTAGAAAACTAGCTAATTTTTCTCTGAAAGATTTATTAGGTATAGAATTTAACGCGTGAATCAATTTCACATCCGCGAGATGTCGGTGTTGCAAATCTTTACTTTTATACGCGACATCATGAACGTAACACGCTTGATCAATCTTATTTACTGGATACTCTCCTGATTTTGGTTGATCTTGATCATCAAGTCGGATATCAAGACGAGTTCCAGGACCACAATAATTATATCCGGGTATATGTTTCTCACCGGGATATTTAGCCCATGGAGTTTCTGGTAATTTTCCTAACGAAGCAGCGATATCACCCCCACCTGTCTTTGTTGGAATAAATTTATATTTCTTGGTGCCACATTTCACACACTTACCTGTAAGTGCTCGTCTTTTATTTTTTGTTGTTATTGTCGTTAATTCAGTAGTATCTGTAGGTGCTCTGCATCGAACACAATATAGAATCATATTATTTATTATATGGATATAATTGACTTTTCTGCGACACGAAAACAAGAACCAGTAAAACACCATCCAGCGCTTCCGAATTCTATCAGAATGATTATAATAGGCCCATCAGGAAGTGGAAAAACGCAATTATTACTTAATCTAATAATGAGATGGTTGAAGTGGGATAAATTGTATTTAGTAGCGCCATCTGTAGATGATCAGCGATGTTACGAAGTACTTAAAGATTTTAATGAAAACGCAAAATCGTTACATGAAGACAATGTCATAGACTTTATTACTGATATTGATGAAGCGCCATTCGTAGATAATCTGGATGGATTCATTAATAATTTAGTAGTGTATGATGATGTCATGCTAGACAAACAATCAAATCCAGCTAGAATATTTTCACGAGGTAGACATAAAAACACAGACGTGATTTATGTTACACAGCGTTATACACAAATTCCAAAAGTGATCAGGGATAATTGTAACATTTTAGTTGTATTTAATGGCGTAGATAATCATACACTGCAAAATATTTATTATACTTGGTGTTCAGGTGACATGGACATGAACAAATTTAAAAATTTCTTTTCAAAAGCGCAAGCTGCTCCCTTTGGTTATGTAACAATAAATTTACATGATCCAAGGTCAAGATATCGTAATGGACTTGATATAATTTTTGGATAAAAATCATAGCAGCAGGGAGGGTGGACGACAAAAAATTAAGTGACCAGTACGTGAAAAAAATCAGAAAAAATATGGTCAATTAGAGAAGTTTTCATTATTAAGACAAAAACTTTTGTTTTCAGTCTTCGTAAGAACCCTTAATTTCAAAAAATAAGGTCTCTACAATTAAACCAAAAAGTTGTAGGGTCCACCCTTCCTGCTGCTACCAGGCTCCGCGGTCTCACTGAACACCCCAAGACACCCAGGACACCCGAAGACACCCCATGACACCCAAAAATACCTAGTTTAAATTTAAACAACAGCAAACAACAAACAAAATACAAAAACTGCGTATATTTAGCGATGTTTTGTGTAACAGGAAAAGTAGTGAGGCCAGGAGTTGCCAAGGGAAATAACTCCCGTTTTGACGAAGCGTGTTTGGGTACCGTGACGTGAATATTTATCAATATTTATCAATAAGTAGCAATACCATACATAAGTCGTTAAATAAGTTAAACAAAATGGCAAATTTATTGTATAAACAATTATTAGTTTATCTCATAAAGAAATAAATATTCATCCTTTCCTTTATTTTGTCCATTATTAGCATAGAGCATAAACAATTCAATTATTCATTTGTTAGTATGTGTTTAGCATTTATTGGTCCTCTCATTGACAGGCCTTCTTCGCTGACCAGGTTTTCGTGCAGTTCCTCTAGCCTTATTAATTAGGGTATATTTTCCATCTTGTGATTTGATGTACTTTGATTTCTCCGTACGTTTAATGTCCTTGAGGAATTTTGCGAAAATCTCTGTCTTATGCTTTTCGGATTTGCACCTCCAGATGCTGTCGTGTATATGGTAAATGTGTTCTACTTTTGTTAACTGATAATTTCCGCTGTCATGCAGAGCGCTTCTATAATTCATGAAATGGAACTGTATCACGCTGAAAAGTTTATGTATTAGATCTTGCACGTGTTTTGGTTTCCAATCAACAGAGAGTTTTAGAATGTTATTGATGGACTCTGCGTTGTTATTAGTCCAATTCACGCGTTCATTATTTCTGCGGCTAGGTTCGAAAATGTATTTCTATAGTCTTGGTTTCAAGTTGTTGGTAAAGTATGGTACAAATTTCGGATGCTGTTCGTTGATGATTTGCTCTGCAAACAAAATTGCATCTCTATTTCCGCCAAAGAAACTAGGCCTGTTAACACTTGGCATTCCTCTACCGTATATGTAAAGTTTAATTACCATGATTAAATTAAAAGAAGGAATAAAACAAATATACCATGCAGTATATGTGCCCCCAATGAACTAATTCAGAATAAATATTTTATTCAGTAACACTATGTTACATGCCTAAGGAAATAAGGTGGGACATAAATGTGGGAAAAACAGTTGCCACATGTACAGTAACTTGTGACTGCAGATTTGAACTGTTAATATGAAGTCCCAGGCATCGTAAGTTACAACAAAATAGGACATTGTTTATTTGCCATTCAATTGCTGGTGCTTTCATACACACACTGTCGAACATGGTTTCTTTAAAGTATGTCCGAAGGGCAGTCCTTGTCACAAGATGTGATGTGTGATTTGGATTTTTTAACTTCGCTTTAACAATTTTTCAGTCATATCACTACAATGTCTGCAGTGTGGCAGTTTATAGTGACGTCTGGCACTGGGGCATCATGCCACAGACATGTAGCATGATGTCCCACCCAATCACATTATCCTGACACCAGATCGACCAGTCCTAACACTAACCTCTTAATGCTGAGCACCAAGCGAAGCAGCTGTTAGTACCATTTTTGTAAGTCTTTGGTATAACTCGGCCGGGGATCGAACCCACGACCTCCCGCATCCGAGGCGGATGCTCTAACCACTAGGCCACCTGAGCGGTATAACGACAAACCTAATTTTAATAATGGGCTGAAAGCAGATAAAACGTTAATGCTTAATTAGGACGACAAACCTAATTAAGCATTAACGTTTTATTTGCTTTCAGCCCATTAAAAAAAGATCGCCGAATTTCTAGTTGTTTTGAATGGCTGAACATTTGTAATTGTTTCAGCCATGTTAGTCATTACTGAATAAAACTAATAAAAAGGCAATGTTTGTCGATTTGAATGACTGTAAAATAGAGGACTCATTCAATTATTTAAACCTGGTCAACTTGAATCAGTAGACAAGGCATACAATACTTTCAGTAATATTAACATAAATGTAACAAAAAAAAAAAATAAGCAAAATATTTAACAATCACACTAAATATTTAACAATCACACTAAAGAAAACAATACATACAAATGGATATACCCGTACTTGTTAAATTATACGTAAATTGGTGCTTCCTAAACGGGTCATTGTTGAGAAAATAAATAATTTAAATTTATAATTTCATGCATATATAGATACATTTTAAAACATTACTAAAGGAACTATGTGCAATACCCTTAACTCTTTAAGTGCATTCCTGCCTGTACTCGTATATAATTAGTATATGCTAACATATGCTGTTGTTTTAAGTTCTAATATATTTATGGCAAATTCTAAGCCAATAGGCGACAAAATAATCCAATTTTATGTCAGAGTTATTTGGTCTAAATCAAATACCTTACTAAGTTTTAGGTTCATTAAATAAAAGTCGATAAATACATTTGCTGTTAAGTGGGTTATTACTGTTCTTTTTATATTTATTTTCTTGAGCACATGAATTAAAAATTTTGTAAGACAACTCGAAGGCTTATGGCTCCTTTTAAAAATGATCGCTGTCAACCACCTCACCCCCATTCCCAAGAGCCCAGAGTCCCAGTTATATACAGAGAGAGAGAGAGAGAGAGAGAGAGAGAGAGAGAGAGATAGAGATGGAAACGATTTGGTAGCCGTGGGCTAATACCTTATTATTTGTTCCATTATTTTATTAATTAACAAAGTCTTTCACAACCTAGAAGTGTAATAAATAAAGTGTAAGAAAACGGTAAATTTGGTCTTTAACACGTGAACGTAAGAGTATAAAAATAAATATTTATCCAATATTAATGCTTGATTAATGGAACGAACACGTATTATGCACTTATTATACATAAGTGTGTTGAACTGATGTGACATCATTAAATAACCTACATATTCAAACAGTTTAGATAAATTACATAAGATACATGAGTTATCTACACAAAGCGATTTTCCTTCACAGCTACGTAAAATGAAGGGAAATCACTCCCGTGGAGTTTCTAACAATCATTGGTCATGTATTCGAAATGTTTCTCAAAATTTTCAATGGACGATTCGAAATGAAACTTTGTACATTTGTTTGTAAACAGTTTATCACAAAATAAACGAGGGAAGTACAGTGCATTGCCATTTAATGAGGATATTGTTATAAAATAATATAAAATTAACGAGAGTTGATGCAAAAGAGTTCTTTCCCTCAGGTTATCGGAAACGGTTTCTTCAACCAATACTAACAGTCATTGATTGCCCATGCGTGTGCTTGCTTTTTTCTCGCTTTATGATGCGATTTTGAGAGCTTTGATGTGATTATATGCAATATTGGGGAGTCTTGGGGTGTTTAGTGAGACCCCCAGGCGCCGTATTCACTAAGCTCTTCTCATCGAGTCAACACTCTGGTTTCGCATGTGTGTGTGTGTGATTTTGATTTTTAACGTAGCTTTAACAATTTTTCAGTCATATCGCTACGATGTCTGCAGTGTGACAGTTTAAAGTGATGTCTGTCTCTGGGGCATCGTGCCGCAGACATGTGGCATGATATCTTACTCAGTCGCATTATCCTGACACCAGGCCGACCAGTCCTAACACTAACCTCTTAATGTTGAGCGCCAAGGGAGGCAACTGTTGTACCATTTTTTTTTTTTAAAAAAAAGTCTTTGGTATGACTCGGGCGGGTTTCGAACCCGCATCCGAGGCTAACGCTCTAACCACTAGGCCACCGGAGCAGTCAGGTTTCGCTTATGAGGAAACTGGTTTACATATAAAACGTTTTAAACATTTGATTTATTCCGTTGAATAACGTTGTTAAGAATGGAGAGTATTTTCATGGAAATAAAACAAGTATATCAGAATCCAAATAATAACATTTTTAGATTCACTTAGGTCAGGACGTTTGATGAATATGAAGCCCAGGTAGCTCTGCAACACTTGTCATCTGCCAATTAGCAAACAAGCAGTTGAACAACTAATAATAATAATAATAATGTAACAACAAATTACAAGACAATACTTAAAAACAGCACAAACATTTTCAACTGGATATCAAAATAAGATCAGGATACGAAACAAAGCCCGATCTGCTGGGGTCAGCACACTGACAACTGGTACGTAGTCATACTTTTGATGTTAAACTTACATACTATCCATTTTAAGTCAGTTGCCTCCCCCATCTTTGGTTGATGTACAATGCACTGCTTTTACATGCTATTGGTTAGTTGGTATTACATACTAAGGGAAGCAATACATGAGCTCTAATAGATGTGACTAGGACGAAGCACTGAAATATCCATTCAATCCTCCAAGGTATAGATAAAGTTGACATATTGGAGCCTTGGCTAGCAAAGTTGTCCCATGTGAAGATCTGAGTGTGACCGATTCGAGTGAGCTTTGAACTAACCAATGGAAATACAGCTTTCAGAAATCTGAAAGTGTATCAAATTCTCTGGCAGACATTGATGCTCTTCAGACATACTGATCAGTCTCCCAAATGTGCAGATTTAAGATTTCATCTGATTGGCTGATAAAATTAGAACATTACTCCTAGGACAGCGGAGATCTCATTTTAATCAAATTGTGTTTAGGTTAAATGACAAATTCTAAGGCTATTTCACCCGAATCAACCCCTAGTGTGGACCCTGTAAGTATTTAGATTCACTAACACAGGAAGATTCACTAACACGTATTTATTGTTGAAAAACTGACAAGAACAAACAGTTCCTCATTCCCATAGTAACAGATAGGTGCTCCTTCCATAATGATAGTGTGTGTGTGTGTGTGTGTGTGTGTGTATTTTTATATACTGGTAATGATCGATATATACTTTTTTTCTTTGAATAACCTAAATTCAACACAGCCAGATATTCATTTGCTACAATACACTAGGAGTTTTTAAATGTTTCAGTATTCTAGTTTGTTGATATGTCTGCTTTGTAAATATGCTGTAAAGATTCATATCCTTTAAAACAGAACAGAACTTGAATGCGATGTGAAACTAATGATCACAGGGCACATTTATTCCAGTAGTACTTGTAAGTAACCAACACAATTATTATTATGCAGCCTAAATGTATATCAGGTTGCATAAATAATTATATTAAGGACTTGTTAGTTTTTATTATTTTTTTAAATAGTTTATGCCGAGAACACAACTACTACCACTATGGTTCAAGAAAGCAAATAGTCCTCAAAACAAGAAAAGTATATTAATAATTTTGGTTTACACTATACATGAACCCTTGTAATATTCACTTTATAAGCTGCTATAAGGGACATTGGAAAATAAACTATAAAAAAAATTTACAAGTTATGTGGGATAGGTGTTAGAAATCATGAAACTTCACGTTCAGAATTCCGGATCATACTCAAAAGAATCACCCAACCACCCCCCAGAAATCTCCATATCTTGATTAAATCCTAACTGCAGTAATAAGTTCTCTAGAAGTATATTGTTGGATCATCTTTGAAGAAATTAGCAAGATCTGAGAGTAAAATTCACCACAACAGCGAACTGGGTGAGGCAATGGTTAATACTGACAAACTACCAAGTAAAAAGCAAAGATTCATCACTATAGTTTCATTTACTTTGCATTTCAAAACGGGAACTGTTGAAAGAAAGCTTTATTATTTTTCTCTTACACTGACCTTGATCACACCTCGCAGCTGTAATAACCTATTGTTATGCTAGATTAGTCATTGTAAATTCTATATTAACAAAAGGAAACAAACGAAAAAAATATACATAGATGTTACGTGGACTAAGAGGCAACAAGTCTTCTTGACAAATCCAGTCGCTAGAGCACCTGGACTGACTCGGCAGATATGTTTAAGGCAAATACCCAAATAATCTATACAGAAATTGTATCTCAACTGGCTAATGAGTTATGCAAACTCATTTCAGCAAATACTTAATAAAATTACCTCCTGATCTATCAGTTGTGACTCGAGTGCATTTATTACAAAAAAAAAAAAAAAAATTCACGGGCATTTCCAGGTTGAAAGAAAACTTTTATTTCTCCCAGCTTTTTTCCCGATTTCTACATTGCATGGGAACCCTGTAATTCCTAATATTCAACAATTTCTCTAAAACTGAATAAATTTGTGTAAAAAGTATTACTTCCCTTCAAAGTGTAATAGGAAAGTTGCTTAATAGGAAATTTGCTTAATAGGTAAGTTGCTTAATAGGAAAGTTGCTAAATCCTTCAGAGATGATCCAACAATACAATTGCAGCACAATCATTTCCCAGGAAAGCTAAATAGTAATGCTTAATATTTCCTCTTTGCTCAGTACTCCAAAAACTAATGTTTTTACTCTCATCATAATGATCATTCTTGTGAAGGCAAACAATAAATCTTGTTGATACTAAAGAAGCCAAAATCAATGCACAGTTACACGTTTTCATGCTTCTGTGATTATTTTAAGATTATGCACTGAACTCTGTATCTCAGAGGACAGTGTGTTACTGTCATGCACTGAACTATGTAACTCAGATCATTGTGTTAAGGTTAAGCACTGAACTCGGTATCTCGGATGATTGTGTTAAGATTATGAACTGAATTCTTAATCTCAGATGACTGTTTTACTCTCATGCAATGAACTCTGTATCTCAGACGAGGGTGTTAAGATTATGCATTGAATTCATTATTTCAGATGATTGTGTTACTCTCATGCACTTAACTCTGTATCTCAGACCATTGTGTTAAGATTATGCACTGAATTCTTTATCTCAGATGATTGTGTTACTCTCATGCACTTAACTCTGTATCTCAGATGATTGTGTTAAGATTATACACTGAATTCTTTATTTCAGATGACTGTATTACTCTCATGCACTTAACTGTATCTTGGATGATTGTGTCAAGATTATGCACTGAATTCTTTATCTCAGACGATTGTGTTACTCTCATGCACTGAACTCTGTATCTCAGATGACTTTGTTCCTGTCATGTACTGAACGCTGAATTTCAAATGATCGTTAAAGTTATGCAATGAACTCAATCTCCGACGATTGTTCTGTCATGCAATAAACTCTATATCTCAGACACATACAACATTCTCTGGCAGTAAGGCCCTTCATTACAACAAGGCTCCTTTTATAAGGCAGGTATGTCATAGACCCAATTTCATTAAGTGGTAGCAAAATTATATATCATGTACATTTTTTGTTACCTTTAGAAATGGCAGCTGTAATAATTTTGACAACAGACAGTAAATCTCTATCAGTATCAAAGGAACTCAAGATAGTAAAAGTACTCGTCAAATTTGATCAACCTGTTAGCTATTCTGTAGAATTGTTACAAAATTCTTCTCTTAACTTTTAGCAGCAGCAACTACATTTGATGCCAGATCAGCATAACCCCTTCCAGGCCACAATGCTTTTAGCAGCAGCAACTACATCTGATGCCAGATCAGCATAATTTTAATAAACTTAAAACCCTTCCCAGCCACAATGCTTTTTTTGTAAAATCTGGACAAATCTTGTTGAGTAGTTTTGGAGAAGTCATTTCAAGAACTGGTCATATTTAGTGATGCCAGCCATATATAATGTTGAATTAGCGTAATTTTGTATAAAAGTTTGAAAGCCCCTATTACCGATAAGCATTATTAAATTTGGCAAATTTCTACTCAAGTTTCTCAGAAGTAATTTACATTTTTGATATACTTATAGTAATGGTGGCCATATTTGACGATTGTTAGGCGTAATTTTAACAAATTTGACTGCCATGATACTTTCTGTAAAGTTTGGTCATATCATGTCTGCAATTTTTAAATGAAGTTTCATGTTTTCGACCATTTTTATAAAATGGCCATGTTATATGTTAGATCAGTGTCATTTGTATAAAATCTAAAGCCCACTATTCCACGATGCTTGCTGTCAGCTTTGGTGGAATTCTGAAGCGTGGTTTTTTATGAACAAGTCATTTAAAGGTTTTCTAATTTTAGTAATGGTGGCCATATTTGATGCTGAACCAGCATCATTTGTACAATTACAGTTTTGGAGAAATCATCATTTTTAATTAAAAAATGTCCAATGTCCATATCTGAAGGCAAATCGGCATGTTCAGACAACTTTAAACCCCTTTATGCCAGGATGCTTTCCATCATGCTTGGTTAAATTCTATCAAGCAGTTTTGGAGGGGTCATTTAAAGGTTTAGCTATTTTTGGTAACAGTGGCTATATTTCATGGTGGATCAGTATCACATGCACTTACAATATTACCATACAGCTGCAGTGACTCATTAGTTAAGGCATTGCTCTCATGACCAGAAGGGTACGGGTTTGATTCCAACCACTGAATTGGCCCCGACTGACTACTGTAGTGTCCTTCGGCATGGCATGTTACTCTCCTACCTTTGGGATGACAGAAGTATGTGTCTCAGTTGTGTAAGATGCCAAACCAATCCATGTTTTTCCCCTCTCAAACACACATACAATGACTATACCAAATTTAAATGACTGGCTAGACTCCAGTTACACATCGTTAATGCAGTACCCTCAATGAGAAAATGGCAAACCTCGTGCACGAGAAAAATTTTGAAATTACAGGCTAATTTCTTCAGCAGGGGGTGGGGCAAATGAACCAAAATTCTACGGATGAAATAAGCAAGCTGCACTCTATCAATCAAGACTCTATTATACCTTTACTTGTCAGTGGAGGGACGAGGCAATCCTAACAGCTATTGTTTTCTATAATCATTGCATGTCATAATTTTCTAACTTTTAGTTTCAACTTCTATTTTATCCTCAAATGAATTGAAAACATGGGATCAAGACAAAGGCACACATAGACAAGTGGAGAGATGAATTTGGGTAAAAAAATCAAGATGTGTCCACTGGACATTGCTTTCAGGGACACAACGAAAATACAAACTTTCACTCTTGCTTTATTTATTTCAACATTGGCTAAGACAAATATATACCTATTTACAAACATGACCACACATTTGATAGCATACCAGTATTTAAGAAACAGAGATCAATAGATATACTATTTGAACAAATATTTGTTTGATGAATATATGCAAACAGTTGTCTTCCCCTTACAACCTTGACTTGAAAGACTTCATGCTGAATGCTGTAGATGATAAAAATAAACAACAACTATATCAATATGTGACTGACCAATTACAAAAGTTGAAAGTTTTGATGAACTTTAAAAAGATTTATTTCCCTTTAGCAAGGACATTAAATCTACCATTTCCTTCTTTCAGTCAAATAAACACATATACTTTCATGTCTTCATCTTTTTAAATCTAATTTTGGTAAAGGTTGAAACCATTTTACAGTATACAATCTAACATTCTGATAGCTTTAAAGAAAGTAATGAATCACTTTCTCAAAAATTTGAGTACAAATTTATTGTTTTTCCCCCCATGTCATTTCCAATTTTGGTTACTAATTTGCAAATTCTGCTTCCAGCAATTTATTGGCAAAAATAAGAAACCAGTTACAGACTGGACTCTTAATGAGCATTGATATAATATTTACAATTAGTCACTCTTTGTATTTGACAAAACAAAAACACATTACCATTTTTTTTAAAAAAGGTCTAGCACTATAAAATGATGTTAGTGATATTTAAAAATGCTTCTCTGCAGATTCTGATATAACGAATTAAATCCTTCTTATTTAACACTCATTACAGTAAATATTTTGAGCTATTCAGTAGGTATGAAAACTGATTCTACTAGACACAGCTAGCCAGGTGACAAACCCAGTGTAAACTTGCATGCATTACACAGTTCTAAAATGCTCTTTGTAAGTAAAACAATGATCAATCTCTCTAATATGCAATGTTTTATCATCAAACAAAAAATCCACTTTCATAGCTTGTGCCTTAAATAACAATCACAATCAAGACAGAACTTACAGATGAACATGTGAGAAGTCACTGGTGCTCCCTTATATTAATTCCCTCTTTAATCATATCTGATTAATTGTCAACATGACTAACAAATCAAACAAAAAATATTTTAAAACTTGCTTTGTCTTCCAAATTTGAACCAAGATCTGGGTTGTAAAAAACTTTCAAAATAATAGATTTGGCAATATAAATTTATCATAAAAGTATTTAAACCTGGATACTGTATCTAAACAAGAAAACAACTACCATAACAATAGCATACCATAGTCAAAATCTGTAATAAATGCTAAAATACTTCTCACACAAGTACATACAAAAAAGATGCGCAAAAGACATACCTAATATTTTGTATTTTAAGACCCTTTCTCTGTAAAAAGGACAATGAAGCTACTTAGCCTTATGCCAAATTATTTCTGAAAAAACTTACCCATAGCTGCAATAAAATGCTTGGAAAGAATTATTTCAAATAAAACAATGCATGAGATAATTAATACAAGCATCTGTACAACAGGTTTTTAGAGGATTTGGTTGTGTTAAAAAAAAGATAAAGTAGCAAAACAACAACCATATTTGGCAAAATTTGTCTCAATCCCTGGCCAAGCCCCATATAAATGGCATCACAGTGCAAATGATGAATTACTTACAAAGTAGGTGTGTCTCATGGAAAATATAAATATGTATATAGCAAATGATTAAATGACAAATGAAAATGGAGAATGACATGTATAACACAACCGTACCTGATTAAAAATGTTGAATTAGAAATCAAACAATAGCAAAAGATCTTTTAGATTCAAGACTGCTTAAATAAATCAGAATATAAGTAAAAGTAGTCATTATTACATATAATAAACTTTAAAAAAAAAACTGCAATTCTCAAGAAAGGACATGTTTGCCGATTAATAAAATACTGATCACAAATCTGAACAAGCAGCTAGTGAAGTTAAGGCATATCTGTATGAAATACAGAGAATAACAAAAATGCAAACAAAACAAATTAATATATGCACACTGACAAACTATGATACGTGGAAACATTTTTTTTTTTTTCAAATTAAAAAGAACACAACACATAAACCCATTCATCTATATCAATGGAACTATTTACAACTAAATTTTGTCACAACCTGGTTAAGTTGTAGGTAGGTTTTAATATAAGGAAATATCCTTGAAATTTCTGAGTTAAATTACAAAATATGATTCAACACTCTGACCACCATTGTGATTATGTTTACTCTTTAAACACCTGACTGCTTCAAAAGTCAGAGTCGAGCGATCTACATTCAGATTTCAGCATTTTCATGCTGAAATAATGCATAATTTTAGATATGTTGTGTAAAAGTTTGTTTTTATTTAATGAAACCATATCCTTGCATATTTGGTGCATTTATGATATTTCTGATACAACCAAATGAACAAACCAATCAGCAAAATGCATTTTAACTCCAAATGATCTCTAACATATTGTAAAGGTAATACAGTCATTAGCTTCCTGTGATTAAAATGTAAAACTGTACATTATTTGCCTATCCATGATATACGCCTAACTGGAAAGCAGCACTGACACATATTCTGTATTTACAACTATGTCAAAAGAACTATGGTTTCTGGGGGTTTTTTGGGTTGAATGCCATATTTCAGCACATGATATACCATACATTGTGGCCAGTATAGAACTGGTGGAGCAAGAACCTGGGAACTCTCCAGAAATCCCAGCGATCGATGGGAAGTTATTGGTAAGCTTTCCCACATATCCATGCTGACTGGGCCCTGGAGGCTCAAACTCATGCAGAGAGAGGTGAGATGTCAGTGACCATTAAGCCGTCTGTGGCGATGGAGATTAAGGTCAACTCTGTTCTATTTCTTATTTCATATGTAAAACAAATACCCTGTTCAGATACCAAGGGCTGATCACCATCAGAGTATTTAACTTCTTCCATAAAGAATATTTCTGCATGAATCAAAACAGAAAAGAAATTTGTAGGCTGATGGAGACTTTTTTCACACAAGACAAGAATCTTAAAGATATTGACCAAAAATTAAAAAAGTTTCACAGAAACAAATTTCATTAAGAGCATTTCCAAATTTTTCTGGTTGAAGATCATATATAACTTTTACAATACTCATCAAAAAACACAGCCTGTAGAATAAATTTTACACTTTTTTCATCTTTTCATATTATGGCTATGATATGTAATTAGATTCATTAAGATAGGGAGTCAACTTATGCCAGGTCTTAAATTTGTAATTTCATAATGTTCTATATGCATTAGGCAGCTTTCTGGTTTTCATGAAGAATAAAGTAATTCCTATACAGTTTTCAAATTCATCCAGCTCATTATTTAAGAGCAGAAGGCTGTACTTGTTACATCACAATGACCTCCTACATCTTCCATATTTCCAAGTGCTACATTATCTAGCTGTAATGAATGTAATGATAATGATGCAACTATGGAGTTGTTAGCAGCTAACATCTTTAACTAATCCAAGCTGAAAGCACATCATACACAAGGTAAATTCTGTTACAGTTAAACATTTTCTGCAAAAGGAACCTTACAAAAAAAACATGCATTACATCTGGAAATTCCATTCAAAAAATTTCCTTTAGTTAAGACTCAACTGATGGTCAATAATGGAAATGCTTCATTTATGTAGAGAAATTATATTTTGTACACCTTAACGATTTTCTGTTTCCTGAAGAGTTCTGAAATTTCATCTATGTAACTAAAATCACAGCAAAAGATTATCTCTTTGTTTCATTCCAATAGAAAGTGAGCATATTTCAAATGAAATAGAAACACACATAATATTTTTTGTGAAGTGACAATTCACAAACTTAGTGACAATTCTTTGGTAAAAAACATTACCTACATCTCTTCTGTTATCTGTCTTGTTTCTTTAATTGATTACTTTATTTTGTCTTGGATTAGAACAGCATTACCTGACCAAGTTTTCACCATGAAATCGAAAGTGAACATGGATTAAAATATTGTATCATGTAATTTACACAGGTATTGTGGAACAGCTACTTCTTTGCAAATATACCAGTGCATACAATTGGTCCACAAGGTGGTCAATAAATAGAAAGCAACACAATACCTAAATTTTCTTATCTTTGGCATATGGCATTATAAGTATCTGTGGCATATGGCATTATAAGTATCTGAATTATACCACTCTCCAACTTTGCAATCTGCACACCTTTCATATTAAGGAAATCACATGGAAAAAGCTTGTAAATTCCATACATTACTGCATCAATATAATCAACAAAAGCACGATGTTGGAAAATTGTAGTGCCAAAAATGCTTGTGATCACAAACAGGGAGAGTTCAGCAGTGATGTATATGGGCTGTAATTGGCATACCAAATGACTTCAAGATAAAATGACCTATGAATCAAGCTTCTACTTACCAGGAAATAAATGCGCATGACAACATGGATATCCTTGTAAAAAAAATAAAAAAAACTGATACCAACTTAAGCACTGATAATTATGCTATAAGTCTAAAAACTGGATTAGTGTTAATGTCATGTTATAGTGCTTTGAATGACTGCAGATCCCACAAATCAAAGTAAAGAAAGTGAAAAAATTGTGGCATCAAAATCACAGTAGGTTAGGGCTGTTCCATTTAAACATATATGGTACCCAGGGAAGGCCAATTTTTAAAAAATATATGCCAGGGTACTTTGATTTCACAGAGTTCAAATTAGAATGACATGAAAATTCTAAATTGCATCTGTAGGCGAGTACCCCACTTTAAAAGTGCCTTCCCTTGGTCCCAGGTGTGTTTAAGTGGAACAGCCCCTATATACATATGCATAATAAAATGCATACCAACGTTTAATTATACACATCAAGTGGCATGTAATTAACCATGCTAACACTATGTTTGACAAAAAAAGTACTATTCTAAAAGTTAAAAAATCTAATTATTCCATCTACATCAAAATAAAAATAAGCCCAAATAATTTAATTTGTCTACTTTAAGTGGTCTTTGCTTATTTATAGTAACATGTTTTATCCCCCCAAAATTGCAACAAAAAAAAAGTAATGGCCTAAAGTTGTGATATGGTCATTTACATATGGATGAAATATAATTACCTGTATTGAGTGTTGCTATAAAGCTTCTTGGGACAGACAGACAGAGTGGACCAAACCAAGATGGGGTATTATATGATGGACAAGTAATAACAAATATGAATATCTACAGATTTAGGAAAACAACTAAGGATGTTTTCAAATTCACCGAATCATACCACTAAAGAAGTAACTGAACAATTGATCACAAATGGCCAGCAGTATGATTCTTCGGTTAGTAACTGAGATAGCTTGTAAGCAGTTGTTGAATCAATTATTAATCAGAACAAAGACAATCTGTTTACACTTGAGAACCATATTGTGAAACAAGAATCATGAATTAACTTAAATATGCTATGAACATCATCAAAATCACTATTGTTTCTAAAAATGTTTGAGCATCGTTGACTTGTAAACTTTTTACCAACATGTTTTATCAAATTATATTTCTAATATACTGTACACACAAAAATGAACACACACTCACAGAAAATTTCATACAACCAAAACATAATAAAACATGCTCCTCTTGGAGAACATAAATTAAAATTTACAACCAATGGACTCCTACATTAAAATTCCACCAGAGTATTTAACAACGAACTGGTTCGTATGCTATGTCTAACATAGTAGTTTGTTCTAAGTTCTAACATATCTGGAAATGTTAATGTCCTTTTTGATTGGTCAATCTATCATATAGGCTACAAAAATAATGTGAAAAGGATCTCTTCCAAGAAACCATTTATAATTACCTCTCTTTTCCACTGCTGATGGCTACTTAAATACATGTACCAGATGATTTTCAGTTTGAGCTGGAGCTAAAGCGCGAATACGTACCTTTCCTGATGTGTGGGAGGGCTTAATCAAAGAAACATAATTTACGATGAAAATCTCCAGTTTCTGGTCATGACATTAGAACCACTGAACCATCTGAATGGAACAGAAGACGGTTTAGGTTGACTGGAGAGTATGCAATTCACTCACCTTGCAAGGCGAGGCCAAGGCTACCAGGAAGCATATCTAGTATGAAGGCAGCTTCAGTGACATTCTGGTCAAAGGTTCAAATTTAGAAGAACTGAACCATGTATGAAACCATGACAGATTCCATCTGAGGAAGAGCGTGAAAGGCTGGGACCAATTCAGATCAAAGTCGAGAGATTTTTGTCTTGGCCTACATCTAATCTCACATGTCTGAAGGTGTTTAAATCATGAAGTGCCAGCCTTTATTCATAATTGGTGCCAAATGTTTCTCATTAAAGAACCACAGAAAAATCTGGCTTGTAAAACTGAGGCCCACAAAGGAACGATGTCATTGTCCCTGCACCAGCACATAAAAACATGCCACTTTTCCCCATACATGTTCAAAGTGGGGGGCTTTCTAGCATGTGAAATCCTCTCCATTAATACTGAACTCCAGTCTATGCAGAGATTTCCTGGTAAGAGTGGGGTATGAAGGACAAATCTGTCCAGATGGTTGGACGACATTTTAATCTTGGCTGTTTGGACATGTTGGCAGCCATCTAGATCTTCCTGGGAATGTTTATTGATAGCTCAACTAAACCCGACTTGTCCCATGTGATGGGGGTGATTAGAACCACACTGCTGGTCCAATCATATCCTTTGAATCACTCCAAAATTAAAACAGTCTGTGGGAAGTTACATCCCCATATTCCATCCTAAATGAACACACATCTAATACCCAAGTTTCTGGATCTGGTAATGGTGACCACCTTGTTTGTAGTTGGTTTAGTGGGTTTACTGCCATTTTTCATTGCAGTTTACCTGATGGGGAACCTAGGAAAACACTGGGAAGATTCACCGACTACTACTGGCAAGCTTTCTCACATACCTACACTGGCAGAATCTGGGACTTAAACCCATACAGACTGAGGTGAGATGTCAGGGATATGTAAAGGCAAGTGCCTCTGACCACTCACTCACCTGCGGCCCCAGTTCCATGTGATTGTAAAAAAACAAAAATGAAAGAGCACACATTTTTGATGGATGGATTGGTCCGACACCATTTGTGGAAGTAATTAAGTACCATTATGATGACAACCTTCTTACAAGGGAGATTCTGCCTCGAATGAAAGGTTTTGATTATGGCTTTCAATTTTAGGAGTTTAATGTGTAAGGGCCCTCTCCTCCAGCTCCCAGTTACCACAAACAAATGGTGGGCACCCCAACCATGCATACCGGCACCCATACAGACTCCTGGTTATTGAGTCTCCAGAGGAATTTCTGCAACACCCATTCTCAGTTCTGCCACTAATGCAGGATGTGTTCCTTGGGACCAGGACATGTTGAACTAGGTGACCAGAAAAGGACTGCCACTCAGCTAAATATGACATTGTAAAAGGTGCATAAAGAGTCGGTGAAGATGAAGGTCTGAAAAATCCCAGAAGATGCAAATGCCTCACCCCTACAGAAATCAACATTTTCTTAGAGAACAACTCAGAGAATTTGACAGTGCAAGCAATGCACTTGGGAGAAAGTCTTAATAAATTGAGATGAGTCAGAAATACCTAGATGAATGAAATGCATAGAAGGAAAGAAATCTGACTTCTACCAGTTCACAAGAAAATCCAGCTGAGAGAGGAGAATAAGTAAATAAAGAATGAGGAAATAAAGAATGAGCTAATAATGTTTTTCATATCTTGATTCTGAATCAAACTTACCATGCTTTTATGTAAGTTGTTGTGCAGGTATGCTACAGTTACTGTAGTTACAACCGACCTGAAATGAATGACATTAAAGTCCACTATCTTGATGACTCCAAAGAAGAGTGCACAACACTCCATGTACTAAGACTCACAAACACTCTGGCCCTGCCATGGGAATGTGGGGGCATTTACACCCACTGTGTTAACAAAAAGAGCTTGCTCACCTGTCTTGTCCATGCCAGACGTTGAAAGGCAAGAGGATAGGCGAGAAATAAAATCCCCTGAAGCCATCATTTATAACATGGTACGCTGGATCAGTTTCCTCAAATGAGATTCAGGACGGGAACAAAAACATGGTTACAAAATGCATCCCAGTTGTTTGGAAGTGATGGTCACAAATGGCAAAGTCCATGGAATCTTGAGATATAAGATGTCCATAGAGGTATCCCAGCCATACTGGCAACTGACTGGAGTACGGTTGTAGACTCAGGACTTCAATATCTAATGACTTTCAGCTATTTCTACCAATCAGTAGGCCCAGTCCCTTCTGACCCAACCTGATTATAATCAGATCTCCACTGACCTATGTAACAATCCCACATTGACCACTCGGGGATCATGGACTGGTGACCTTTGAATTAACCAATGGAAATGTAGCTTTCACAAATCTGAAAGTGAATCAAATCATTTGGTACACATTTATGCTTCTCAGCCATTCCACTCAGTCTCCAAATGCTAAAGTATAAGCCTTCATCTGATTGGCCGGTAAAATTGGCAATGTGGTAATAACATGGGTCACCAGAACATGACCCCTATGTGGTCGCTGTCCGATCTTCATGTAGGACAGCAGAGATCATATTTTAACCAGATTGCTTCTAACAAACATGCACTAGGGTTGCAAGATTTATAAAGTACATTTAGTGTGGTCATGGTTCATTTTGTGAGTGTCTCAGACACATTCATCTTTACACGCTTGATGCATCTGGTCACCAGTGCATAAATATAATGACCATAAATAAACAACTAAATGCAATGAACAACAAAAAAGGTGCAAATGGCACATAAATTAAAGAACCAAAGCTGAAAACTGCAAACTCAGAAACAAAACTGAACAATGCCTATATATACATATTATTACAGAATGTAAACTACAAACATAAAAATGGCATGGCTGGTTAAGCCTACAGAGTAAAAATATGCAAACTTACTGGTGAAAAACAAACAAAAAAATACAATGAAAATGATTAAAACAGATAATTCAATAAAACACAACCAATTTTACTGACAGATTGCTTATATTTTCAAGAAAAATGAAACAGATTTTGTGAGATTACTAATACAAAGTTGCTTGTAGCGAAAGGTTCAACTTATCACCATTTCTATACATAGGCAGCCACCTGGCTGAGGAAAGCTTAAGTAATTATAATAGCATCTTGATAATTTAAAAGTATTTTTGTAGCTTATAGGACATATATGTGGGAAAGAATAAGTTTTGAGTCTCTCCATGACAGCAGGATTCAGGATGTAGAAGTTAATTCCTATCATTAATGTGCTCAGGTTTTGTATCTGAAGGAGAAAGGAAATAACAGTGCTTACTTAACTCCACTATATGTTGTATTTTTCAAACCAATGCATGGCTTCATTTTCAAACACTGAGATCATCATTAGCAATATTTTCTTGTGCACTGTTTTTTTTTATGCCTGATCAACTAAGCAATCAATCCCTGTATCCCAGTTCTGGTAAAAAATGCCGAGTCATTGTCCCATAGTCTTTGTTCTCAATTTCAATTCAGTTGTTTCTACGACCACCAAATATTATATCAGACCACCAGTTATCATCATCTTTAATGACTTCTTATAATACATAAGTATACCGCATGAAAAAAATAAGATATTAAAATGACGCATTGCTGGTATTTGTAACAGACATCCATTTATTAACATCCTAAAATCCTCAAATAAACAACTGTCTTCACATTTCCTAAACTGGTCATTATGCCAATTTATTACGTAAAAGCAGCATTATCCAGTGGTAGGTATGGTAGGCACCAAATGGGAATGTTCTGGGTTCAAATCCCACTCTGACCATTGCTGTCATGCCACCAAGCATGACACCTAACCTTGCTTCCTCCAGGCATAGAGGATATATAATGGGTACCAGCATAATCTTCATATTTAATCCACAATGGACTGCCATCCAATCCATGTAATACATAATAAGCTCTGATTTTATTAGCCACTAGAAGGCTTTGCCAGATTTTATCCTAAATGCTTATTACTATGAGCTTAAACATGTTGAGCCAAAACATTACACAGTCTTTTGTTAACATGCCATTCAAGAATATCAGCTCTTGCATTGTTCACCTGTAATTAAAATTTGGCACTGAGAAGAAAATTATAATCATCATATGTTAGTAATCTTGTCTTTCAGATGTTCGAGTTTAAGAGCATGAGCCTGTTCCAACAGGGTGCTTAGTGTCTTTTTTACACGTAACATCGGCAACCGAGCTTTTGGGTTCTGGTTCCAACACTCTCTTATAACTCGTGACAACTGGTTCAAAATCTGAAAAAAAATGAAATATGAACAGTATATTATGTATACAAACATAAATGCATCACATTTACTTGTTTGTTGTATATTTTCTGCCCCCTAAATGAAACAGTGGGTCTTATCTGATTGGAGGTGTATATTTGTGTGTTGTAAACAGACTTTTGAGTTTTAGCAATTCACTAACCTTGGTAACTTATGTATATAAATGTTAAATATTTATTTTATTTTAAAATAACAGAACAATGTTCATATATGGCTTTTTGCACTCCAATATCTACTGAAACATTAAGATGGATTTCCCATTATGTTCTGACAATCATTGATTTAAACATTCAGAATGGTTCCCTGATGTTCTGACAAACATTTGCAGAACACTCAGAATGATACCCTGACATTCTGAGAAGAATTTGTTAAATCATTTTGAAAATGGTTTCCTTATGTTCTGACGGACATTTGTTGAAACATTCATCATGGTTCTCTGATTGTCTGACAAACATTTGTTGAAGCATACAAGAACTGGTACCCTAATGTTCCTGGAAGCATATGTGGAAACATTCAGAATGGTTCCCATATATTCCAACATGCATTTGTTGAAACATTCAGAATGGTTCCATAATATTCTGACATGCATTTGTTGAAATATTCAGAATGGTTCCCTTATGTTCTGACGTGCATATGTTGAAACATTTAGAAAGGTTCCCTGATGTTCTGATAAGCATTTATGGAAACATTCTGGAAATGACTCCCTGATGTGCAAACAGATTTTCTTTGAAATATTCAGGTATGTGTTCCATTATGATCTGACAGGCATTTGTTTCAACATTCAAGAACTGATTCCCCGATATTCTGACAAGTATCTGTGGAAACATCCAACTAATGGTTCACTGCTGTTCTAACATCTGAAATTAAGCAAACTTTGAAAATTCCCCACATTATCATGGTACAAAGTATAATGCTGTGACCACCACAGAAATACTAAATCTGAAAATGAGTAATATCTTACACATTTTTATTTTAAATTCAAATATATTCAACAGGTTGACTTATCCAAAAATAATGAATGATTTATACTTTTCAATATGACATTAATCCAACTCTTGGATTTACAGATTTCATACTGACTGACTGCCATTAAATTTTAACTTGTGCTACAATACTTAAAGGTAACACATTTGAAAGAGCAATAGACATTAGGGTACAGTTGAGTGCATCTGAAGAAAACACAATGGAGACGATATTGTCATAATTCCATGCAACTTGTAAGTACTGTGACTGAAACTTCTTAATATGTGGTACTAGGAAAACAATATGTCTATAGCAGACAGGTGATAGAAATGGCTCCTTCCTTGAGATGTGTGCTAGACATAGTTCAAACTACACCAATCTGAGCAGTTATTTAAATAGGGAAAATTAATCTTACCCATTTAAACAATACTAGTTTCTGAATGTGCAATACCAACCATATTAATTTACTTTTAAAAAAGAGTTATCTGCTAGTTGTTCTCTAATTGTCCAGGACAGGAAAAGGACCAAGTGGAGTTAGCAGTCTTTTGAGAGATGCACATCGTAAGTGAAGTCAAGCTGTATATTCTCTAACCCAAACTGAATCTAACAATCATACACCAAAAGAAAGGTAATTATTTTTTCTTACAACACCTAAATACACAAAGTCCTTTTTAAATAACCATGATTACAGGCAAGGAAATTATGCTAAATAATTTTTTTTGCAAAGACTGTGCAAGGTACAAAACTGGAGAGCACAACCAATACTAAAATCTTACATCCTTACAAATGTAAAAGTACTTGATTGGTAAAATGTTGTAGTCTGGAACAGAACAATTTGCAATAAACAGACAGAATTCTAAAACCATATTGGTATCATTCTTATTGCAAATAAAGTAACCCAAATTAAATTTTCTGCACAAGAATTTCTTAAATATGCTTGAACTGTGATAAAATCTTGTATTTTGGTACACAAGGTTATTAAAGACAGTCATCCTGTCAAAAATTAAAATTTTACTGGTGATGCTGTCTTCTTATTGATTAAATTAAATTTGTGGCAGGAACACAAACTTTAAGATCTCACATTCTTAAACAAAATATAAATTTAGAATAGTGATCAAATCAATGTGACTAGATTAACTTACAGGGTCAGAAACCCATCTGTTTGGCAATGTTGGCCTTTGTTGATCTACCACAACAACTTTACGCATATCTTCAAAAGATGGATCATTTGGAACAACATCCCAGAATGGGGGCTTGTATTCTTCAACAAGACCTGTAAAGTACAAGGATAATAATGTAACATTATGCATACAGGCCCCAATAAAGTCAATTTTCTAAAAAAATCTCAAATTAATTAGCAATAACTGTTTTGCCTGTTAAGTGAACTACCACCATGTTCTGAGTGCATTTTCAACATCCTTAAAACTGCATGTATTACTCACACAGAACTATCCAATAGATTCTGGGTCTAATCACCTCTACTGACATCCCAATAATGAATGGAAGCTAAGGGTATATGTTCACTAATTTGCTTGGACTGGACAAGTGGTCAAAGTGAAGCCCAGTGAAACACTATATGACAATTTCAAATCTTCAGAAGTACATTTTTAGAAATAATTATTAAGTAGAGGTGGTACGTGAAGCATTCTTTGTTTTGAGGGTCAAATAACCAACTGTCAAGTTCCATTGATCTGCCACCAAAATACAGTCAGGTGTTATGTATTCAAAATTCCACTGACCAGTCTAAGTGTTCATTATGTAATCATATCAGGACTGCTAATTTTATCTAACTATGAAGCATGATGGTAACAAAACATCACTGTATTAAGATGTATCAAACACCATGGTATTAAGATGTATCTAACATCATTGTATTAAGATGAATCAAATATCACTTTATTAAGATGTACCAAACATCACTGTTAAGATGTATCAAACATCACTGTTAAGATGTATCAAACATCACTGTATTAAGATGTATCAAACATCATTGTATGAAGATGAATCAAACATCACTGTTAAGATGTACCAAACATCACTGTATTAAGATGTATCAAACATCACTGTATTAAGATGAATCAAACATCACTGTATTAAGATGTACCAAACATCACTGTATTAAGATGTATCAAACATCATTGTATTAAGATGAATCAAACATCACTTTTAAGATGCACCAAACACCACTGTATTAAGATGTATCAAACATCATGGTATTAAGATGAATCAAACATCACTGTATTAAGATGTACCAAACATCACTGTATTCAGATGAATCAAACATCACTGTATTAAGATGAATTAAACATCACTGTATTAAGATGTACCAAACATCACTGTATAAAGATGAATCAAACATCACTGTATTAAGATGAATCAAACATCACTGTATTAAGATCAATTAAGATGTATCAATTCTTCACTATCCTTCATTAAAGCTTTCTTGAAATTTGCCTGTAAAAACTCAATTTCTGTTTAATTCGGTGAACATATCTTCAATGAACTTTGTGTTTATAGAAAACACTATACTACAGAACATGAAGTGAATTTCCCATGCTACAGTTGTGCTGGTGTAGAATGCAGTGGAGCACTACACTTAGCAGGTGTAAATTACACTCATCTCCAGAGGAAAAAAAACTGGGACCTACTTGTCCAATTTGTAGATTCCCTTATGGACTAAAGGCAGGTGGTAGTTTCATAACCATAAATCAATCAAAGTTTAACACCCCAGAACACAATGTAACTTTGACCTTACTCCACCAGCAATATCTGCATACATCACAGTGTAGTAGAGTGTAAATTAATGACAACTACACAGACATGAGTGGAAATGGTCTATCACTTTGTACACATAGTGTAGCTGGGGGCCTGACTCAACCTTTAACACCCAAATATTACACAGTGTAGATGAATGTAAATCAGTGACATTTAAAACAATATGAATGGATAATGGTCCATACACTTTGTACATATAGTGTATTTTTGGCCTGACTCCACTAGTAACAACTGAATATAATACAGTGGAATAGTGTGTAAATCAGTGTCAGCTACACAGGCATGAGTGGAAAATGGCAGTATTACACTTTGTGCATACTGTATTTAGTCAACTCCTGTGATTTATCAGTTGACAGATCATAAGATTGAATAAAATGAGATATTTTAATGTAAATTACATTACTGACTTGGCGAATCTTTAATCTTAGCAAATTAGTGACATAAAATTTAGCGAATTACTGACAAATATATAAAATTTTACTGGTAGTTTCCACCATGTAATGAGAAGCAATATGTGTTTGCATGCTATGCTATGTCAACACAGACAATACAAAGTATGGTTGTATTATTTCATACAATGTATTACCAAATCACTTGAGAAAAGTTGTCGCTACTAGTGAAGGATGTGAACATAAAATATGAAAAACATCGATCAGGGTATTACTTTACAGTCAATAAGACAACAAATCCTTCTGTTAAGCCCTAAGATGACACTTATAACTATTGCCTATCCCTGATTACAAACTTTCAGAACTGTCCAGGTAAACACTGCCATGTCTATCATGCATACACATATTTCAAATACATATCTTAGCATTAAATTTTGGGGGAAAATTAGTTTGCTTGCAAAATTCACTTAACTATGTAACATAAAGTAATCTACTTACAATTCAAGAAAGTAGGCATAAATCATGTGGAAATAACCTGTGTAAGATAATTAACTTCCACGCAGAATATGGGGACTGAACTTTCAAAACTATTCTATTTTTTCTCAAATTTTATGTTTGACATTATTGACAAACATGTCAACTTTCAAGTTGGCTTCATCAGCATGAACTCCACAGTGCAACTAGATTAGTTATGTTTTACTGTTAAGAGCAAACTTTGGCATACTTTTTTGTTTTATTCAGTAACACATAATACTAGAATACCATAATATGATACTTGAGTTCATTTCTTTTAGTGGTCATCAATTTTCATGATTTTTATAAGGGTCCCTGTTTTTGCTTGGTCTTTATAGTAGTTTTTAACTGAACCATTGAATCCATGACAACGGGGGCAGTAATGGGGAATTCACATACAATCTACATGCTCTGCTTACCTCCTGTTATGCACCTTCTTGCAGTTTCCCACATGACTAATGCAAAAGCATACACATCCACACACTTAAATGAACTGAAAAATGAAGGATTTAATGTCTCATCCAAAAGTTCTGGTGCCATGTATCGTTTTGTTCCCACTTTGTTATTACAGCCTAGGTCAAGTCTATCACCTTCTGCTGTGTGCATTACTGCCAAACCTAGGTCACCGAGGCAACATGTGCCATCTGATTTTACCAAAATATTTTTTGATTTAATATCTCGATGTGCAATTGCTGGCTTTCCACGATTTCCAATGATTTCTGTATGCAAATGAACCAGTCCTGCTGATGCAGAATGAATAAGAAGAAGCATTTGTTCATGATTCAATGCATTAATCTGAAGATAATCGTACAATGACCCATTCTCATGGTATTGCATTATCAGCCAAAGTTGAGTACAAGAATTGCGACTTGTCATGTCAGATGCATAATAAGTAAGAATGTTGTCATGTCGTAAAAGACAGGTGTTGTAGATTTCAGTCTCACGCCTCCAACTTGACTCATCCCTTGATGAGAAAATTTTGACAGCAACCTTCTCCCCATGGTAACGACCTTGCCAAACTTCACCATAGCGTCCTTTTCCTGAAATTTTAAAATAAATCAAGCAATTTAGCCAAAATTAAATGAACTGTTGTAAGGTAGCAGAGTTTGACTACTTATCAAACAAAGAAATTAAAATAAGCTGTTTTGAAACATAAACAAAACATAATGCCAACAGTGATGCCATTTTTCCTGCAATTACTCTTCCTATTCTTTGCACAGTCACATTCAAATGGTGTGAGAGTTTTTCCCACCCAGCAAAAGCAATATTCCTGAAGAAGAATTTTAAGTAAAGATTTCACTGAATAAGTGAAGACACAAGAACAGTTACAAATGAAGTTACAATCTTACCTTGATTATTGTCTTTAATATGACCTGTAACTGATGTAGTGAAAATCATTCCTAAAATAACACCATTACATATAATAATGAAAGTAAGAATAAATTCAATCACAAGACAATCTCATTACAGAATCGAGATAAAAAAAACATTTGTTACAAAATAAAACAACTTTATTCAAAAAAGAAATTTTTATACATAGTGCCAATCCACATATGGAAAATTTAAATGATATTTTAAAAAACTCCTTGTCAAATGTTTTGAGAGTTACAAGCTTAGAGTTGTAAAAGACAGAAGCAGAATGTCAATTTAAATTTAAATATTTTTTAAATCTGCTGACTACTGAACTTAATTGCCTGATTTGGAGCTGCTATGAAATGTATGGAAGACAGATGGGAAGGCAAATCTATTTCAATTATCAATAATCTCTGTTGTCAGATTCTTTCCATGCAACAAAATCACCCCAAAATAATCACTTCTCTCCTAAATATTTGCCCATATGACATAAAGTTTATTATATATCCTTACTGTATTTGTTGAACTGTTTCTATTTAATCTTGGCAAAAGTTTTTAGTTTTCTTGAGGTCTGAGAGTATATCCTGTGTCTTTGTCTGTCTTTCATTTGCACCCACAATAGCTGTGAATCTCTTCCTAATGGAAACCAACAGTAGTAAGCACCTGCAGTAGCTGTGGATCTCAACCTAGGGGATAACCCTCCACAGCTGTGAATCCCTCCTTAGTGGAAAGCAACAGTAGTATGCTGTTCTTTGTACCTGCAATAGTTGTGGATCTCAGCCCAGTGGAGAACTACATTATGCTGTCCTTTGCACCCACAACAGTGATGTATTTCTGCCCTTTGGAGATATCAGAATAACAAGACTTATGTCCCTTGCCAGCTGTGGTGAAGTCACCAAAAGTATATAATGATAAAAACTGGCTGTTACCTTTGTGACAGAACCGTAGAGTTACTAAGCAGATATTGGAAAATAACCAAGTTTAAAGTCTTTATCTCAAAGAATTTCAAAAAGCATTAAAGGGAAAGTGCATAAAAAGGAAGAACACAAAATTACGAATGTAACCCATCTTCTACTGGCAATATACAGCTCTACCAAATTTCATTCATTCATCTAACACATCTCGTAAGTTGTGGAGCAGAGAAAAATGGAACTGAAACCTAACAACTCGTCCTGTTGCACTGAAGATTGCCACACTATCCCCAACTATGGTGTGGTACATTACAAATATAGCAAATTTCATCCCTAAATCTTAAATGGTTCTAATATTATGGAAAGTATGAACAAAAACTTAAAATACTGACCAATTACCATGACACTAAAGACAGAACCCCCAACTGCTAATGATGATTCGTAAATATACCAAGTTTCATCTCTTAATATCAAGATAAAAGATACATGCAGTACACAAGAAGCTTTTTAATGGTCAAATACAAACAAACCAAGTTTCATCTCTGACCCGGACCTTCAAGACAGAAAGACAAATACACAACACACCCTCTAATTTTATACCAAGTTTCATCCCATAATTTCTAACGGCTCAAAAGTTATAGACCAAAATGGAAAGTGTGATGAAAAGTGTAAAATATTAGTTAGTTACCCTGACCCCAAAGACACGATTCCCAAGTTAGACAACCCACCTTCTAATAATGATGTATCAGTATACCAAGTTTTGCCTTTAATCTCAGACAAAGCTAAAGAGTCAAACTGAAAGTGCAATACAAACTTCAGATACTGAGCCATTACCATTGTCTTGAAGACAGGAAGTTCACGACACATTCTATTAATGACTTATGAATATAACAAGTTTCATTGCTTAATCTCGAATGGCTTGAAAGTCATTACGAGCACAGACATTGTGTGGGATAAAACTTACAGAAAACTGAGCTATGACCATGACCTTAAAGATTGGATCCCCAATGTTGCATGTGACACACCTAAAAACGATGTGTCAGTATCGAAACTTAAATTCCTTAATCTGGAATGGCTTGAAAATACAGAGCAGGAACTAATGTTTTTATGGAGCAGCCTAGGTGCTGTCTTTCTTGTACCCACCTATACACTCCAAAAGCGTGACCTGCCTTGCAACAGTCTGCTGAACAAGGAAGGGTAGACCTGAACCACTGCCCGATGTACAGGAAGCATCCAGTAACTCCTGAAAAAAAGTTCAGAAGTATGTCAACTTGCCCAACATCAAGACTTTAACAATGCAAATATGTAAGTGAATCTAAACAGATTATTCCATCATCATCATTATACTACTGTCTACTGAAAATTTAAACAAAAGATTGATAATGTATGTATGTATGTATGTATGTATGTATGTATAGGGTTTAATAGCACAACACATCCTGATTATAAAGTATCAATAAAAAATTAAGATCCAAACATGCAAAGACACATCTGCATGAAACTTTGGGAAGATAAACCCTTTTAAAAAACAACTAACCAAGTAAAATTACAGGTTAAAATGCTTCAAAATAGGAATACAATGTGTTATATAAATTGCACTCCTTCAAAGTTAAAGATTTTCTCTGGTGGTAAATTGTGATATAGTTTCTTACCCGAGTTCATATAAAAAAGTCATAAACCCTTGCCCATTATGCTTCTCAGAATGGCTTATTAACCAAGATTAAATCAGGGTGCTTTTGATTAAATGTCACTGAGTAAGTGTTCTCACACTGACCAAGTACTACCATTTCATTAATGCAGAACATACCAACTTGTCCTGACAACATAGTGTAATGTATAATTTTGATCTATTGTTTGTTGGCTTTTTCTCCATGATTATATATATATATTAAGTATTATTGTATTTTGTAATTGACCTTAGTCAAAATCAAGTTCACTGTGTACCTGACTAGGAACATTGATTTTGTAAACAACATAATACATAGCTAATATTTCACTGTGAGTTTAGTTTAAATATTAGAATCATTATCAATAAGGGTAAACATGTTTATCTTAATCTTAGTCTAAGATACTGGTATTCCCCCATGGAAAACCTGGTGTACCTGATGTTTGCCATGTTCTTTATTATAATTTTAGTAGCAGAGCTTATACTGTTGAGTCTGATGACAACTTAAAATGTTCTAGAAATGAACTTTTGGCCCTCATCCTGGTTCTATATTTGTGTCTTAGCTTCTTGTATAATGCTGTTTACTTGAGAAATTACTCATTCTTGCCTTAACATCTTGAAGCAGAATCAGTCTTAATGTTGTGTTCAATTTTTCATTTGGAGTGAAATCATTTGTTCAAATTATTATTCATTGGAAATATGTGTTCATCAATAGCATTCTTGGACTGGAACATTAATTTGGAAGTATAGTGAATACAGACAAGGACATTTATGGATAATATTATTGTGATACATCAAAAGACTGTTAGCACATCATCATAATTCAGGACATAGGCTAATTACTACATTCGAGACTACATGCACATCAACACATTCAATATTGGAACTTATTTGGAATACCACCAGAATTCAGTCGGAACTTTAAACATTTGGATATGTAATAAAACTTACAGGATTATTTAGAATTTAATTCACCATACTGTAAGTTCTTTTTAAATTTTCATTTTGTATTCAAGGGAAATCAATCACTGTTGATTTGGTTTTTACTCTTTTCTGTTACTTAGTGTAAGACCATAGAGTCATAACAGAAAATGGGGGCAGGGGGCTCATCCAAATCATACAAATATCTTTAAAATATTTCAGAAACTTTGAAAACGCAAAAGAACACTGATCCACAGGAAGTTACTGATAAGTTTTGTGATGGCAGATTGGGGTCTGTATTGTTTGCAGCTGGACTTGAAATATGGTAGTAGGTTTACACTGTATCTAAATCAAGATCATGTATCAAGCTATCCATGTGGAAGATGACCATGATAAAATAACTTGCACTAAATAACTTGTAATTTTATTTATATACTTTACATGAATAAAAAAGAAAGTGTCAGTAAAAAAGAAAGTGTCAGGTCTCATAATCAAATATACACAAACAGCATTATACAATAATAGTAGCTACAGCAGCTACAAGTACTACTACTACTATTAGCATCATCACCACCGTCATGCTACTACTGCTTTTATTATTATTATTATTATTATTATTATTATTAAAAACAACAGTACATCATTTTGGTATCCTGATAAAAATTTATCAAGTCTAACTAAAGGTAACTCACTTCTTTTTGTTTTGGTTCTTCCTATATTGGGAGCCCAGGAAGATTTCTTTGAAAAGAATGTACCTTACCTACCTCCCATTATTTGCTCTTCCTACCTCCCAATACCATTCATTTAACCATGCAAATCTCTAACTGCTGCAGGCAATTAGTAAACTGGATCTTCATCCCATGAAATACTAATTACAAACATAAAAAAAGAACAATTTTTTATATGATAAGATCTATGAAACATTATGGAGAATGAATATAAAGAACAAAATATGTAAATCACAAATGATATCCTAACTATCAAACATCACCATCAGCTGCTTAAGGAGGACCAAATTCAATCACTCCACTGAATGACTGCTTCAGCCCAATCAATGAGATTCTTCAAAGTTTCAGGCGCTCATGTTCAACATGAAACTAAACAGACCACTTTCACTGAAAGGGTTACATAGTACTGTGCAAATTTTTACATCAATGCTCTGTAATTAAGGCCCTATAGCACAGGTTTGCCTGTATTCACATACCTGAAGTGAAGTGTCCCCTACTTGTTGAGCCCTAAATCCATCTTCGTCCAGTAGGCGGCGCTCTTGTGCGCTGAAGGCCTTCATTTTCTTTTTATGTCTAAAGTGACACACCAGACATATAAGGGTGACAAGCAACATTACAGCCACCAGAGGAAGCACAATTACAAGAATTAAATCCAATGGTAGAGAAACCTCTGGTTTTTCTGGAAAGATATATTGCATACATTTTTTAAATAGGAAAGGATAAAAATTTAACTGCTGCTAAGAATTACATGCAAACCTTCCACACCCAAGTCAGGCAGACTACCAAACAAGAGTAAGTAGACAGCCCAGTGTACCTTGCATATATTGCTAGTAAACCATACTAATTTTATCTGTGGTCACTATGTTAGAAAATAACACACTCCTGTTAATAATATTTCTACTGAAACATTTAAAAAGTTTGAAAAATAATGACATATAATTTTAAGTCAAAATGAGATATTTCTAAGTTATAATCATTACAATACTTTCATCATGAAGTACTTTAAAAGTAGGCTGGTGTCAAACTTATACTGGTCATCTGCTTCTCCAGGCTCACACAATATACTGGCGTAATTTTTCACCTTGATGTGCCCAATTCGACCCTTCTGACAGCTTGGGGCAAAGACAAAGTCACGCTCTTTTCATCTGACTTGACACAAGCAAGGGAGCAAATTCTGTACGTATTTGCCATTCAACCAAATATAATAAATTCAACTACCTTCTTTCAGAGGTAAGCACAGCTGACACAACATGTCACTCTATTTGCGAAGATGTCTGCTGCAGAAAAGGACTGATTAACTGATTTTGGGGTTTGTAAAATTGCCCACAATGAAAGAGATAGCTTGTGGAATACAAGCAATTTATATCTTAATGTTGGTATTTGTAACTGAAATTTGCCATGGATCAATGAAGCAAACTATCTCCATGTCATCTGACTGGATTGGGTAAGAACATCTTGCATTTTCAATCATATAAGGAATTTATGAAATTTTTCTTCAATGGCAATAATGTAATGACTTTTACTTTACACTCTCAAGATTTCACTAACAAAAAGGTTAGGTATTTCAACTTCAGCTCATCCACGTAGTGTTACAAAATCAAAAGCTTCTGAAAATTTAAAAAGTGAGAAAATATTGGGTTTCTTTAAACTCTGTGTGTGTGTGTGTGTGTGTGTGTGTGTGTGTGTGTGAACTAACATACTATTAAACTAACATTATTCAAAATGAATAAGATTTCCTTTTGCTTACCTTCTGCATGATACACTGGATAAGGCTGTTTTTTGGGGGTCAGGTCCATATTACAGTAGTCTTTGTCGTTACAACAATCAATAGCATAGATGTGACTATCATTTGGCAAACGGCATAGGAACATTTTGTTCGCTGCATTTGCAGTGCATCCATAGCGAGTGATTTCCAGGTCTGAATCTATTCCAGCAAAACACTGAAAAGTAAGCAACAGCAGATGAAAATCAAGAGTTTTTAAGCATGAAACTCTAACATCATTTCCTCAAAACCCATTAACCAAGGCCCTTCAATCGTAACTGTCTCAGTGTCATTAATACTTTCTTAAATTAGAAATGCGTTCAATAAATATTAATGCCCAGCTTCCACTACCACCACCTCACCAATCCTTCTTTATAACCATGCAGTGTATGTGATTATGACCCTAAACACAAAAGTTAATTTGCGTCACTGAAACATGAAATTCTGGTCACAGTGACCTACTTTTAGTATGAAGGTGTTGCACTGAGGAAGTTGTAACTACAAAGTTGCATGCATGAGTGGCTATTAATAACTGAAAATCAAAATGCAAAATTGAACCAAAGTCAAATAAATGTCAAATTCAGATCACAGTGACCTACTTTTGGCAAGATTGTGTTAAACTCACTGAGACCCATCTACATTCCAAGCTGCATAACTAGTAAGCAAAACATGCCCAAAATGAAAAACCTAACCAAAATCAATGAAGTATACAATTTAGGTTGTACTTAACTTTTTTAGTGCAACATTAATCTACTCACCAAGATGCATCTACATACCAAGCTGCAGGACTCTGAGGCTGACAATGCATGAAAAATGACCTAAATGCAAACTAAACTGAAACAAATGTGAAATTTGGGCCACAGTGCCCAACTTTTGGTTTATATGTGTTTCACTCACCCAAACACATATCTGCATACAAAGTTGCATGGCTCTGGGATATAGTCATTGAGAAACTGACCCAAACACAAAACTTGACTAAGAAGTATAATTAATGGTAGGATGGCTGGATAAATATGATATTTGTGGTGGCTCAAAAAAACATGTGCTATCTATATGCAGAGAGTGAATTTTCCCACATGTGGCTGCTATGCACACAGTGAATGTTTCCCAAGGTGGCAGCCATGCAGACAGTGACTTTTCTCAGAGATGACTACTTAATAAAAGTATAGTTGTATCATATCTTGAATATGACTGGGCCTCAGAGCAAGTTATGAGGAACTTTGATGATACACCATACATTTCAAACATTACCTAATCTGAAGCAGCATCATGTTAGATCCAATACTCTCCTCCTATCCCCAACCACCACAATACAACTCAGCCTGCATAGTATAGTTCAGATCCAGAAACTGTTCATATACTGTAGATTGTGTCTTTCTACAATGACTGCATTTAAATCTAAAAATGTCACAGTAACTAACATTGTGTTCATTTTAATCCCAACAAAGGGCCACAAGAGTGGGAGCAAAAGATGATATCCCTCCTGCACCTGGTTAATATATGGGCAGGTATAAAATGAAGTTTGGTAAATTTCAACACTGTGACCCGGAAGACAGCAGACATTGGAAACACAAAGGATATCACCATACAGCCCTAATGAAGTTTGAGATCATAATTATTATAGCAATACATGCATCTGCACTGACAATGGATGAAGTTGCTAACAATGCTCAAGCTACAGTAATTAGTAACAAACACTGCAACAAATTTAATTAAGGTTATATATCAAAACTGCAAATTTTAAATATTAATATGATTGATTGATGTTTAATTTCCAACTTACACCAGTTTCCGTGACACACTCATCTTTCCCACCACAAAAGTCAAGCGGGTAACAGTGACAATGCAATAAGTTTCCTTTCTGTACACCATTGGCAGTAAGGTTAACACTTGGCATCATGGGAAGCTGGTTTGTCCCTGTGATTGAGAAATATAAAATTTCTTTTATATTGAGCTTGAAGCATGATGTTCCAAGTACTGAAACATAAAAGACAAGTTTAGACAATACAACATCAGATTTATAACCTCAAGAATACATGTTGGTATGTATGACACTAATAGTAAAAGGACATACAGTTATACATAAAATTGAATCCAAACATTTTTCAAACCTGTCTTTTGCATGGTAACAAGCCAATGTTAGCAGCTAAAACATAACATGCATTATGTATCATAGATACTCACTTATAAGTTGAGTACCACTGCACACTTCATCTGCCACTGCATCATACACCAGCAGATCTGGGTCTATGTGTGCATAATGTACCAGCAGATCTGGGTCTATATGTGCATAATATGCCAGCAGAGCTGGGTCTATGTATGCATAATGGGTCAGCAGATCTGGGTCTATGTGTGCATAATGAGTCAGCAGATCTGGGTCTACGTGTGCATAATGGGTCAGCAGATCTGGGTCTACAGGTGCATAATGTGCCAGCAGATCTGGGTCTATGTGTGCATAATGTGCTATCACATCTGGGTCTACATGTGCATAATGTGCCAGCAGATCTGGGTATATGTATGCATAATGGGTCAGCAGATCTGGGTCTACATATGCATAATGTGCCAGCAGATCTGGGTCTATGTATGCATAATGGGTCAGCAGATCTGGGTCTGTGTGTGCATAATGCACCAGCAGATCTGGGTCTATGTGTGCATAATGCACCAGCAGATCTGGGTCTATGTGTGCATAATGTGCCAGCAGATCTGAGTCTATGCATTTTCTTAGTAGTATTAAGTAGAACAAACAACACAGACCCTGATCTGTTGGTGTATAAAGCACTGGCAGATCAGCATCCACATTGTTTGCAACTGGACTCTTATGTATAAGTAAGGCAAGATAGTAAAAACAGTACACAATATCTGATCATAATCTCATCTGTAATGAGCAATTAAGCTAATACTATCCTAGAAAACTGCAGTTAATTTAATATAAAACTTCAGTTATCTGGTTTCACTGGGACAACAGATGAGAAATAACATCAGAAATGTACAGCAGATCTTTAAAAATTTCAGTGATAATTACTGTGCAAGATGGATGATAAAGTGACTGAGTTTCTGCTGCTGACTAATGAAAATTTACTTGTCTTTATCCAATTTGCTAGTCCTACCAAATTTACTTGTCCTTACCCAATTTGCTAGTCCTACCCAATTTACTTGTCCTTACCCAATTTGCTAGTCCTACCCAATTTACTTGTCCTTACCCAATTTACTTGTCCTTACCCATTCACAGCCCTCTCATTATCAACTGACCACTAGTTTAACTATCATCTACTTTTCCAAGACAGACAGTGGCATACTGAGGTACAGTGGTATACTGAGGGACAGTGGCATACTGAGGGATTTCACTGTGCGGGATCACTGTACTCTGTGAAATGAATATACAGTCCCTGCACAGGTGTCCAAGAAATACAAATAAAGAAATAAAAAATTGCTTGAAATCATTTAAAGAATGATTTTAGTATTCATCCGTGATGTTTCATGACCATGCATGCAAAAGTTTTTCATCTGAACTGAAAAGTTCTGAAAACAGCTGCATCTTTCTAAATTGTCCCCCCCTCCACTCCAAATGACAAACAACTGCAAAGCTGGATGTTCATTTGCACCGAGCAGCACAGTTCCATTTATTTCAAATGCCTGAAACTTCCACCTTTACTTGTAGTCATTTTATTACTTGTTTTTGGATAGATTACAAGTTGTAAGAATGATTCATAACCATGGGTTGTAATCTAACAGTTTTAGATTAAACATGGACACATACACATGTCATTACCAATTACTACATGTCAATTAGACCCCTGGGTTAAATAACAGTGTTGTCACAGGGTTCTTTATAGTGAAAAAGATAGGGGACATCTGACTGTACTCAGAGGGCTGGCTAGCTTTTTTCTCAGCAGGTAGTTGATTTAAAATTCAATTTAAATTCAGTTAATTTACATATTCTATTCAAATACTGCTGATGGCCTGAAACCAACTGCAAGAATGAAATTCTTTCTTAATTAAATACAAGTTTTTCTGCATTAGTCATTTTAAAGTAATGCAATTTTTTTGGGTATAAAAAAATAGACACAAAAATTTCACCTTTCCAAATACAGGTAATGTTTCAAGTTCTTCCAGAGAGTTAAAACTTCAGTATTAAAAAACATCTGCAGCAGTGTGCTAAACAATTAAATTTACACGAACAAAACAATGGAATTTTGCTTGTCAACACATGAAAATCTACACATTTTTAATTATCAACCTACAAACATCTGTACAAGTTATATTATCAATATTATCAGTTTTAAAAAAAATTTCAAAGCCTGACCACTTTAGCTGGTAGGACTTCAGTTTTCACAATAGTGTGTGCATATGCTCATGTGTGAAAAGGTAACGTGAAAATTGCTTGATGAAATCTCATGAAAGTTGAATAAAATTAATGAGGTTCATACAATAAATTACATTTTGGTGCTTATTTGTCAACAACTTTTTGAGACACTGCTCTCAACAATCAACAGAAATACCATAATTTTTAGGCAAAACTGATAAAATTGTTAGGATTTAAAATTCATGTGCAAAAACTATGTTACAAATACCTTTATCTATTAAGTTCCATTAATTTCATAATTTTTTTTTTCATCATGCACAGGCATTGTGAAAAATGCACAAAACAAAACCCAGTCTGATTTATATATGATATCAACATACTACATAATGTGGTAAGCTCTGTCATGTTGCAGACTTCAAATTCAATCTCTATGAAGCAGAAGTCCATAACAAATGTAGCCTTATTGGGATGGATTTGCATCACCATATAGGACTCATGGTACTAATTCAGTTCCCATAGTAAACCTATGCAAACACCATGACAAAAAAATTCAACAACTTAAAATTTCTGAGTGCTCATGATCAAACCTATATTTATCAGTATAGACGAAACCTGGATGTCAGCTTCTGTGTAGAGGAAAGGATATGAGCCACGGCATTTTCTGGACCTACATCTATATTGGTGACTGGTTATAAAAATTAAAAATAAATAAGTTAATTTGTTGCTATATTTATTTTATATGTTTGTTAAATTATTGTCACTTAAGTTATACAATGTTCCCATCAACTGGCAGCAGCCAGTAGAAAAACCTACTTCTAAAAATTTTGTTATATAGCTATCTACTTTTACAACCATACTGCTACAATGTCTTAGTCTTGTTGGCTACTTCAATAGATAATGAGATGTAATAGATATATCCATCTGTTCTAGCTGTGCATGATCAAATAACAGGACAGTTTTTCAAATGTGCTGTTATATTCACAAGCCTTATGTCAGTTGAGTCTAATATAACAGTACCATTGGAAAAACCATACAATTGTTTAGTCATCCAGCAAGAAAAATATGGATGTATCTAATTTAATCCATAGTACATATATATTTTTTTTAAAAATGCTAAAATTATATTTTTGGAGTAATGTTAGATGAAAACTAACACTCTGAATTGTATATTTACTTCACCTAAAAGACAATGGACCATCCCAATATGTTATACTTTCTTACTGGCTTAATAAATAAATAAAAAATCACCTCATCAATCTTTATGCCCATTGGGTGTTTCAATATCACATGACCAAGTAACCAAGGCCATCTGTCTCTAAAATGCGGGAAAATATTGCGCAGACATTTGAGACTTATCGAGTGAGGATGCAGATGATACTGATAATGGTGATGCTGAAGATGAGCTTCTGAGCCTGGCTCACAAAGAAGTAGAAAACAAAATCTATATAGCATATTGATGAAGCAGACTTCAATAACTTTATTTCAAATTGGCAATGCTTTTAACCATCTCAGAAATGTAATGAATTTTATATAATCACAAACCATGGAAATGTACCATGTAATAAGTTTACTAAGTCAAGACTTAAATTTTTTGTTGTTGTTGTGGGGCTTAACGCCATTTTTCAGCACACGATAGGCTATACATGGCGGCAAGTATTAATGGTGGAGGAAGAAACCAGGAAATCCCTGGAAAGAACCACCGACCCATGAGAAGCTACTGGCAAGCTTTCTCATATATCCACATTTGCTGAATCCTAGACTCGAACCCACGCAGACAGAGGTGAGATGGCAGTGATCCGTAACGGAGAGCGCTTTAGACCACTTGGCCACTCAGGTCCCCACTCAATGTTTTGCAAAACATGGAAAAAATGTCAGAGGACACTGGCAAATTTTGTGTAGATGGACATTTTAAATGTTCCTGTTTTGGAAAATGTTCAAAAGTCTGAATATTCTGCTGCAGCTTAAATGCAAATTCTAAGGAACCATTATCTACCAGACTTGTAATGCAACGACGAACGACTATATTTCATTGACTGAGCAGGGTGCAATATCTGACAAATGACAATTATTTATTCACTATGAATTGTGATCTCTCAAAACATAAACCTAAACAAAACTTTATGATGAAGGAGCTTGTAATAAGATCAATTTCACGTTTGTAATTTTAATGTCAAAGTCGGCACTTTTTTTGTGGTCTCATTAATAAAGAAATTATGAAAAGCAAAAACTGTTTCCTTTCTACTAAATATTTATAGTAGTTCTCTCTCTGTTTAGAGCACACAACATGTGACTGCTGTGCTAGACAGGCATCTAAAAATAAAACAAAACAATTAACACAAAAAAGTACAACTAACAAGAAATAATTATACTGAAACTCCAACTGGAGAAATAAACAGCCATTAATTAAGGCTGGTTAAATGATCTAACAGGCTGAATCTGCATTTCATAAACCTAGTCAACAGCTTTATCAAGGGCAGAATCTGTCATTCGATATGGTTAAGGAACCAACCATTCAATTTTTCAGAGGTGGGCTTAAATTTTGTTTAATTTCTGGCCCAAAATAGCTTGAACAAAAAATATTCTTGCTCTGAAAATAAAGAACCTATTATATCCATTATATTAACTGCAGAAAATAATCAGTTATCTTGAAGCAAACGAGAAGAATATCCTGGCTTGAAAATCCAAGGCAACCCCCACCACCATCCCACCCCCAAGGTTAAATAGTAGATCCCTAACTTTGTCTTGTCAAACAACCCAGAACGCATGTGACAACTTTGTATTAATTATCATAAATATAATAAATTATATGAAATTTGGGAAATTAGTTGCATAATCTTTATAAAACAACATATCCAATAATAAACAACTGAAAATGCATGAACCTAAAGTAAATCACATGTCATAAATGCATTGCCCTTGAAGAGAAAAATGAAATCCTCCTGCATATGAAAAAATGAGAAATTAACGGTTAACTTAACCTTACCTAGTATGCAAATACATGTAGCAAGTTGTTTATACAGATGTACAAAATGAAAGGTATAAAACAGGTATACATACACCCTGATTTCATTTAAGCTTGCTTTAGAACCATATCCAGAGCCACTACATGTTTTTGCTGAAATTGTATATACATTGTTAACTTACTAAAGGCAAGATCATTCCAAAATTTCCTTAGCTCTTGTATCAATTCTGTGAAGATATTTTACCTTAAACAGTGTTGACCCATTTGAAGTACTTTTTTGTGTTCAAGGCCATGTTTTAACTCCAGCTATATAACAGCAACAGTCAAAACCTGCATGTACATACAAATCAATTTGCCATTTTGGTCATTCCAGTTCCCTGCTCAATCTCTCTGAGCTCTGTAATTCCCCTTGAATGAATGTAACCATGACAAGTACCTTCACACATGAGACTATTTCTATTGATAACCTTTGACATGGAACTAATTCCTTACAAGCTTGTTACAATTTCAATACTTCTCAATTAGCATAAATTAAAATGCTGGATTATCACTTCAGAGAAACCCCATTCAGAAAGTGGTATTTGTTTTCTGCTGATAAATTTAGTTCTCATGCTTTACCATGCAACATGGTGTTTCAACTGCTCTAGATCTGTACATGCACACAAAATATTGTACTGGACCTCTTTCTCATGGAAATTGTATAACCATCATTACCACGCGAGTGTTGTCACTCAAAGAAACAATCTCAGCCATTTAGAATCCTTAGTGTCTAAAACACACTAGCAAGGACAGGATTATGCATATCGCTTAATGTCTCGTAGCCTGTTCTAATGAAAAAGTTGAACTCGACAAATCAAATATTATTTGCCAGCAGTTTTTCTATCAAGAAAATGGTTTCTTTTTGTGTGGGTAAAGTAGGAAAATTACAAGTTTTGCACCCGAGTCTGAAAATATTCAATCAAATAAAGTAAAGAAACTGTAAAAGAATGTAAAGAAATAAGATGATCCAAAAAGCCATTTATGTGCATGTTTGTATTAGGGGCTTAACAGCACATCAGAGCAATAATGACTACATGGGGCTGAATAAAGGTAAAGTTCAAAATTGTAAATTGTCTAACAATTAAAAATAATGTGGGATATTAAATCTGTCCTCTTATGTCCACCATAGTTTACTGCCCCAAACTGAGGTGACTACTTACTGTACTTCTACATATGTCCCATATGAAAGTTCAGTTTAAAAAAAAAAAAAAAAAAAACCTGTCTAAAAGGGACACTAACTTGTTCATTCAAATCTGCCCTCTTAGATAAGCATCCCTTATAGGGGCTACAAATCTTAATGAAAATATGAAAAGAACTCTTCAGCAGTATTCTTTATGTGTTGGTGTCCTCGATGTGGAAGCATGACGTTTGTTTTGCAAGCTTCATGTACTTTTTGGCAGAAAATCACTTTAGAACGCCTCTACATAAAGAACACATGCAAAGTAGATTTACAACTGAACTTGAAATGTATTGACAGAAACAAATGCTCCACCATAGCGTCTGACTCTAATCTTGATGCAAAACTCAACCAAGTTAATGGATCGCAAGAGTATTGTGTATGGACTCGCATGTAATTTAGATCCATGTACAAACTTCATAGATCCAGATCTGCCATCACATAATGCACCAAAACATCTGGATTATGCAGTTCACTAGGAGTCATCAGCAGAACAAACACCATAGACCCTTACATGCCAGTGTATTATGTTACAAGTCAGTATATACAGAACTACAAAGATTAAATGAGGGACAAGGGTAACACTATATGTCTAATAATGTCATGGTGGGGCATACAAATCTACTATGTATGTATGTAGTAAGCATGTGTCAATATTGCTTTTCATTTCAAACCCAGGTGTTCAATATTAATGTATCAATCCCACTGTCAATTTTGTATTTTTACTGAGATTAAATGATGTCTCAAAAGATAAATGTCATCAGCCTGTACTAATCAACACACTGTCTTTCAGAATATTGTCAAAGCTTAAATCAAGAATGCCACATTCACTATTATTTATCAAAGTAATCCCCCAACTTAGTTGCCATGGCATTTTCATTTTAAGGTGACCCACATCCAACTAACAGGCATCTGTCATAACTTTAAGCTTCCTCAGTCCAATTTAGCACAGTAATTGGCAATAAAAAGAGCTAGTTACTGAATTAAGAGTCAGTCTTTTATTTCCAACTTAATTCATTAAATGGAAAGAGTGGAATCTCCAAGAAGCCGATGACAGGCTATTTAGATAAATTAAAGGTATAAATCTTAGCCAATTGATTTTCACACCTGGTTCTTTTCAACACAATGCAGGGTTTATTTGGTGACAGCCATGAATCAATTGCATGCCACCGCTGGTGACTATTCTGTCCGATTTTCACACCTCTGTTCTAACTTTACATGCTAAAGCAAGGATTAAAGGGCTTTCACTCCGTGTTTGTTCAGATCCAGCATTTGTTTTGTATTGAAGCAGTTACAATGGAGTTGTCATGCTTAAGCTTTTCAACGATTTGAAAACTCACCCACAAACCTGAAGTTTCTTCAAATAGCACGGCCCTGGAGGAAAATATTGACCTAAGCAGAATTGTTATAAAGTGATTAGATTCGAGGATAAAAGATGAATCTGATGGGGGGTTATGAATAAGTATAAAAGTATAGCATTAGATTAGTGAACCAACCTGCCTCTAAAACTGAAACAAACATGAACACTTTAGCCATGTTTACAAATACATTAATGGGCAAGTTGCACATAATAATCTTTTACCAAAAGCATTTTTCATTGTGATTCCAATGTTTTTCCTCCTTCAAAAATTAGCTTTGAACAAACTTCTAAACCACTATGAATGTGTCCATAAGAATTGGATGCCCTCACCAAAGGACCCATTTCTAAATGCCATTCATCATTTTTGGGCATAATGGATTACAGCTTGAAGATTTCTTTTATTAATTACTTGTGGACTAAGATAAATCAAATAAATTCTACAAAGCCCAATAAATGTTTGCAAAACATAGAGAAAAAAGAGAGCAGAAAACAGACCTTCTTGAAATTTTTATACAAGTTTATTTACTTGCTTAAAAGTTAAGACCAACTACGAAGAACGCAGACCCTGATCAAGGTACAGTATTCATTTTTTGTTCTAGTGATTACTCCAAGCAAAGACTCTAGTTCCATAATGACCAGCATATGATGCAATGGTAGATCTGGATCTGTCCCATTTGCAGTTACTCTTAACGCTGGGTTAATAAATTTAAAATTGAGCTATAAAACATTTTCCAGCAGCCCATTGGGTCTACAATTAGATTTTTTTTAATTCATCAGAATCTCCTAATGTAAACAGTCAGTTACAACAGAAATCTTAGTTAAAACCATAATCTTAACAAGACTTTAAATGAATCGTTCCCCTATATGATGTCCTAAAAGCATAACAATTGGATCAACTGCAATCTCATAACCAGGTTAATCTGTAAATAACTTTGATTTAACTCCAATAAGTGTCACTCAATACAACTTCAGTTGTTGACATCAAATTTTTTTGTGCCCTGGAACCTTGAAAACTTGATATAAATGGAAATTTATACAAAATGTTAGGGCCCTCAATGTTTTAAATTTATCAATTTCTATTGTAATTTAATTATTTGGAGGCCATGAATGACTCTAGTTCTCTTTCCAGACCAACTCAAATTTTGTTGACAATGTTCCCAACTATGAATCATTCAGTTTCATGAGAATAAAGTTATTCCAAATTTAGCCATGAAAATAAATTTTCTAAAATATCATTCACTGCAAAGTAGAATTTATTTATTACATATTTTATCATCAAAATTTCATAGCAGTGATTCCCATTAACAAATTTATGTTCAAAGTCTGGTGAAATCACTGCAAAAGATTTTTGATTCACTGTATTGAATCTTGGGTCCAACTCTAAAACCACACTAGTAATTCACTAACAGCTCTATTTGACTTCTCAACAAAACTTTTTATTTACACTACAACTCCATTTTGAAGATTCAATATGTTTTTTGTTCATGGATGTGGTTCATTATTTTTTTATGTGTCAAGTCTGCACAGTAAAAGAACTAAACATCCAGAACAGCTTATAATATCTGTATTTAATAAAATAAAAAGAATTATAATAATTTTAAAAGTGGCTTGTAAAATTTTCATTTAAATCAGTACAATTTTTGTTATTTACTTTTTTAATCATTTTATTATTTTTTAAGAACTGTTTACTATTTTAAAAATGTAATAAACTAGCATTTAAACTACTGAACTAAATTTTCACAGCATACATAAAGGAATTTTCAAAAAATATTTTAATTCACAATTTATAATCACTATATTGTTAACAGAACGGTTTATTTTATCAAGTACTGTATTAGCAATGAACTAGTGAATTATTAGATTTGATGGGGAAAAAAAAAAATTTGATATGTTTACTGCAATTTCAAATGGCTATGAAGAACAATTTTATCTCCGTGAAATTGCAAAAATGTCATGCATCAAGATTGCATTTAAAATATATGAATAAAAGCATCCAAAAACTGACTTAGATTGTTTTACTGGTTAATCCTAAGTCATAAAAACTATGATGTGAACATTACTGATCAATATGGTCTTAAACTACTGGTTAAAAACATTTGTCGACAAATATGGTACAATATTCAAAATGGTGTCTATAACACATGCATGGCAATGTTCAAAGACATGAACATTTCTCACCTTTAAAGTAAAGTCCAGCAGTCACTTAATTTCCTTCTGGGATAAAAGTTTTATACATGAAATGAAAGATAAAGATGTGTAGAATCAAATATTTATACACTCTGAGGATCATGTACAAATGATAGTTAAATCTGCATCAAATCTTTGATATGGTTTGTACTATTTTAAATTACAAGAATGGTGAATGTTACTTTTATACAAGGGATTAATGTTTTCATTAGATGGAGCAATAAAGCAATTATCTTTTAAGTTTCACACCCTCAGGTGCACACAATAAATTCTGAACATAGCTGACAAGCCGTTAATCTCGTCTAATTAGAAGACCTCCAACAATAAAACAAGTTAAGGTTTTATTTAATTTGCAACATCTGGAGTTTTATTTCACTTGTGACATCTGGTGTCTATTTTATCCTTGTACTTCTGTTTCTACACATGGAAATTTAAATTAGTGAAAAGGCTTAATGAGTCTTGATATGGTGTAAATAATATTAGTTTCTTGATTACAATTATAAAAATAAACTACTTTGATTGGTGTAGTTCAGGCAAGCGATTGTATACAACACCACTAGCATTCTACTCCATATACAGTGTGTGTATTTGTGTGTGCATATGTGTGTGTGTGTGCATGTGTGTATGTATGTATGTATGTATGTATGTGTGTAATGCTTGGAATGATCATCAGTTTGTTCCATAAAGGTTTTTCCTGTTAACCTAAGAAGGTATTGATCAGTATCTTTGAAACTGTGTTTTGTAAAAAAAAAAAAAAAAAAAGGACAATCAAACAAAAAAAATTGAGTAAAAGGTAAGAATAAACTGGGTCCCATGATTTTGAGCTATGAAAGTAAGAGAACATTAGGAGACATTATTACTAATTAAGATAAGCCATGATAATTGATAAATGAAGAGAAACACACAAATGGCATCATGCTACGAATGGTAACTCTACATATTTTACTAAAACTCAGCTATGTTTTCTTCATGACGCAGTTCTAAACTATTACTTTATATTTACTAAACCAAATGACTAATTGGATATGTTTAATAAGATGCTAATATTGGTATTTATAGAAAACTTTATTTCCTAAATTCAACCATGCCAGAGTTGAGAAGATGCTGATTAAAGTGAAGATTATATTAAGTTACTCAGATTTGTCCAAATATATCGGGTTAAGGATGTTTCCCAGTCAGTGTTCACTTAAAAGAGATTTAAAAGAAATTAAAGTTCTGTAAAACTCTTGACTTCTTGTTCACTCTCTGCTGTTATTTTGCACCTTCAACAGATTTTCCCCAATATATTGCAATACACCAATACACTGTCCTGTCTCACAATAAGAAAATTATGGCCATTAACTGCTTTTATTATCCTCAATTCGTCACACTATTGCCATCAAACAACAATTTTTGAATCTGTCACTTCGCAGATGTGAAGGGGTTATATTAGTAGTTACGTGATTTTCTGCAGGACTATTGTGGTCTAAACAAGATAAAACATAGCATTTCTAGCAAAAGCAAAAATTAAATTTAATAATATTTTTGTTCTCTGAGTACATTGTAAAAAAGCTGGTGGTTTACAAAGAATATTAAAACTAAGAAAGATTCTGAGTTTAAAAACTCAGAAGGTAACACATTTTTCCACCAATATATCACAATCTTTGTTTTAATATCACAATAAGTTTGGATGTGAATCTTGAGTAAAAATGAATATCAATCTCTGTAAATTAGAAAAAATTTATATACAAGTATCACCCATGCAAAGTTAGTATATTACTGATGAATAATTGTTGACTTAAAAACTTTAATGAACAATTTCTGTTACTAAATATAACCACTATAGTTTTTGTCTGAAATACAGACAAAATTAAAAGATAAAACCTGTTAAAATTCATCAATCCATCTAAAAATTCATCTACCTATCTATCCATTCATGTACCAATTCAGGTAAACATATATACCTACAAACAGAAAAGACTGACAGACAGGGATTGCAAAAATAACCAAATATTATTATTTAACACAGCACTCTCTCATTATAATGCCCTTCATTATAACATGGTTTCTAGTATAAGGTGTGTACGATCATGGATCCCATTTTATTATGTGGTAGTAAAATTAAATGCATCATGTAATTCATGATAACATGGTCTCACTATAAGGCAATGACTCATGGACAGCATTATCACAAGACAGTAATCTATCATGTACTTGGTTAGAAGTAAAGCCATCAAAATTTTAGGAAACATCGACTGGGTACCCTTCAATCCTAATGATTGGTTACCTGGGTAACCGATGAAAGAGAAATTATAAATGTGAACCTGAACTGCTTCGTTGTAAGTGCATTCATGTCAACCCCCTGAGAGGTATAAGCATAATTACCACTAGTGTAAGTGGTAAAAAAGCACGAGCTGAGCACACAAAAAAGTGATCTATATATTACATGCCATAATTATGGATAACTATGAAAAACAGACCTTTAATATTACTACATAACTGGATCTACAGTTAAAATTCTTGTCACAAATCAGCTAAATCCATGGCAGTATAATGACAATACAGACACAAAACACAATGATAAATTATTTATGTACAACATTCACTTTTACTAGTCTACATGTTTAACTTTCGCTACAGGTCGTAAAGTCAGGTTCACAAATTTTGAATGCTATATTACATCAGTGTCAAATTCCTCTTTCAAAATTTGTAAAGTACTATTGATTTGTCCTTTTCCTGATTCAACATGTTCTTCAGTTTAACACAATCCCTCTCCTCTAACATTTTTCAGTCATATAACATCTGCGAGTCGCATCAATAAGCCTGTTTCACTTAATATTTGGTACCAAGTTTTTTTCAATATAGACTGCTACTTTAGTGTGTATCAAACTATAATATGAATCAGTGGCATATGGTTTCAAATTCATGAAACCCATCTGTTTTCTTGGACACATGTCATGTACAGTTACTATAAATATAAAATAAGGAAACTGTTCGACATAGCAATATGGTCACACACATCATAAAATCAGTAGATGGAGGTCTACAATCGATAAATGCGCAGCAGCCAATAGTCATATGACACAAGCTTCAAACTGTACTCGTTATTCTGTGTCTTGCTCGCTCCTGACATTGCCAGATAGAATCTTTGATCTGAACATGGAAACATATTGTTTTGGTGGGTTGTTTTTGCATAACTAAATGGGTAGCCTATAATTAATTTTATTACCTGGGTAATTATGAACAGGCAAGTACCCAGGTACCCACTGACAGCTTTAGTTATAAGACACCTCACCATATGGCAGCATACTCTGTGGCTTCCATGGACAGTGTTGTAATGATGAAGTACTAGCATGTACTTTGTTATAATGCTGTCTCACTATATGACATTATTCTCTATAGCTCCCATGGACAGCATCATAATGAGGGCATAATGCATTGATAAACAGCACAAATACATTTACAGCACAAATCTGATAATTCAAATATAAAAAATCATGTATTTGAATGCTTGGCATCACTCAATGACTCGCTCTGAGTTCAAGCATGAAGCTTTCTCTTGTCAAAAAACATGAAAAATTCCAGCGTTCTCAAAGTGAAAATTATACAGCCTGCAGTACTTCTAGCAGGTTCTATTCTTGGAAGTGCAATTTAGAGATTTGCTGTTAATAAAAAAAGGATAGAGAAAAATCAACTGACTACATGAAAATCGCAAACTTTATTTGTAAAACCTACTTTTATTTTTATTCAATCCAGAATGTATTCAGAAAATGCTTTAAGCAGAGGCAGTTAATTTCCCCTTTCTCATTTCAATTCTAGAATACACCCTGTTCAACAAGTAGAATTTTTGCTGTATATCCACTAAGTTATGATTCTGTAGGATTTGATTTCCTTTCTGTTTTAATCCTATTATTAAATGACAATGAAGGAATGGAAGAATGAAAGGAAAACCAAGAAATAATATAAAAGTTACCCTCTTGTATGAGATTAATAAATTTAAAGGCCAAATTAGATTAATATATGTACATACCTTTTACAGAAAACTCAAATACCATTCAGCAGTGATTATCATTAACAAATATGAATCAACTACAAGGAATTGAAATGTGGGAAGAAATAAATCCAAAATAAAGTTCACCAACTTAGAGATAAGGCAGGCACTGCTGTCAATTAAATAAAAACTGCATGGAAAAAAGTTACATGTATTTATCTCGGTTTGATTAATCTCAGAAAAGCACTGTGGATTACTGTCCTTCCTCCAAATACTTCACCAGCCCACAAGAAATTAAGGGATCCTCCAAGCACCTAACAGTCCTCCAAACACATAAGCAGCCCACAAGTAATGAATCCAGCCCACAAGAAATTAATGAATCCTCCAAACACCATATATGTTTTAAGGATTTTACTGGTGTTACCTTTATCTTTTGTCTTATATACTCTCTCAGAATTTAAACATTTTTTCATTCATATTTAACCTTGTTCTACTTGATATTTACATTGTGTAAAAGAGTTTATCTTCCTAAAACTTTTGTGCAGTTCATTTTTCACATTTTTGGAACATTTATCTCAAGTTGGCACAATATAGCCACTAATGTGCTGAGGTGCAGTAAACTGCCACTACATATATATACCACCATGTTGGCCAATTCTGCACGTCGGGTAATTCTGCGCAACGATACTACATTCCTGTAAACATTGGATCACATGTTGTTTTGGTGGAAAATCCAATTTGTATCAAGAAAGAATGGTCTTCCTTTAATTAAGGAAAGTGATATTCATAAAGTGTGCAAAGATATCCCACATTTTTACCCTAATTGCATATGAAAATGTGATTTCTAAAGGTCAACATGAAGACCCACTCGATGACCTTGAACTTTTAACCCAGAAAATCCTATTTACCGGTACTATGTATCTTTTAGAATCATAAAATAAATACATTATATAAAAGATGGAAATGTATACCTTAAAACAAAACTGCATTTTAATCCAAGTTTCCAATTTTGCAAAAAGCTGTCCCACATGTACAAAATCATCTGCTATCCAAAATGTGAACTTAATGTTAGAACAGGATTCTCAAGAAATTCCCCGGCATGTAGTCTGTTTCTAAATTCTCTAGTAATATATTTTACCATAAACGAGACACTGTCAAACACATTACATCCTATTCAGTGTTGGTTCTCTTCAACATAAAAGCTTTTTTTTTAAATGTTGAACTTTACTAATTTTTGTACACGATCAGTTTAGTTTGCTTAATATCTCTTGCCATTTATTGGCATTGTTACGTTGAATTTTGTAACACCAGCTATAAACCTGACTTAATGTACTCGACCGAAATGCTGACAGAAACAGTCCAAAGTAATGTATTTCATTTCAAATGCCAGATTAATAAACATTACATCTTTTCAAATGTATGCGCAGAATAGGCCGACATATCGCGAGTCACGAAAACACAGGGGTGGTATCCGGAGTGTCCAAAATTAATATTATTTTGAACAGAATAATCTCGTGACAATTAACTCTTTTCAAATGGTAAGCATTGCAGTATTTTATTTTCATCAATCGGTCAAATTCGGTATGCATTTTGCTTCAGTATTGGCAACAGAAACCTTAGGTGTGCAGAAATGCCCGACAGCATTGTATACATACATACATACCGAACACCTAATTAGCCTACAAGAAAATAATCAATCCTCCATACATCCAGAAAGTTCTTGATCCTCCAAATACATAACCAGCCCACAAGAAAGTAATGGAACATCCAAACACCTAATCACCCAAAAGAAAACACACTAATGGATCATCCAAACACCTAATCACCCAACAAGAAAACACATTAATGAATCCTCCAAACACCTAATCAGCCCACAAGAAAGTAATGGATTACCTAAATTTCTCCCTTACACCTGCATTAACAAACAAGGAAACAAGACCTCTGCTCAATCTCCACCTTTTCAGGAACTTTCAATATACATGCATAGGACCAGTGCTTGTAATAATAATAATAATAATAATAATAATAATAATAATTTTTATTCTTGTTGTTGTTATTATTATTATTATTATTATTATTACATAAAGCTGTTAAGTAATTAATCAATCTCTTGATCTTTAATATCAGTTTCTCTCTTTTCACCCACCCACCCACAAATATTAAGAATATTTATTATTACTAATGAAGTGAAATCAAGCTCAACAGGGTCTTCTTTCCCAGCCAATTGAGCCAAGCCCATTTAATAGCTTTAAAAAGACTAAGCAGCAATAAAAAAAAACTGTTTGTTAGCAAAGCAGATATTAATGAACACAATAAATATGATAAGGAAGGTAATAAATTCCAAAAGTAAGAACTGAATTATAACTGTTCTGTAATCAAATTTATTGACCTACTGATGACTACTGGTAATGTACCTACCAAAAGCTGCAGATGAACTAGAAAACTTTTAGGGCTGATTTCATAACACAAGTCTTAAATCATACATACTGTAAAGTTCAATGAAGAAAAGAAAACTGACAAATAAATTCACTTACTTGGTGATAAGGCAGGCATCCCAACGATTTGTCAATAACTGTATAGATATTTATCTAAAAATAATCAATATAACTTAAAAGTTGATTATTCCTTTCGAAGCATCGAATATCTCCACACACCTAAACAGGCTATAAGCAGATTTAGCCAATTTCTCTCCCAAAGTCTAACATGAATAAGAAATAAAACAGAAAATTCTTCTCTACTTGCGCCTTGCTTCTGGAGGGTTTTGAAACACATGTAAAGGAATAAGAGCTTTCACTGATACAAAAGCTATTCAGACCAACAGGTAAACTACTCATCAACAAGTATCAACCCAGTCTGAACACTGCCCCTTTTCAATAAATTTTAAAGGCCGTGGTGTCGATTAGGCATGACTGTGAGACATAATCCTGCATTAATGGAATATTTTTTTTCTGAATAAAGATTCCTTCTGTGAATAAACTGTACACAAGTCTTTTACCCCAATACTGGTGCTGAAGTGTATACTTTGAAAAAAGTTACTAGTTGATGAAAAAGGATCTTGTTTACTGATTGATACTTTTAAAATCACAGCTGGAAAAACAAACTACTAGAATATCAGTCACCTTTTGATATATAAGCATAAATATCCTAATAAAACAGAATTTTAAATGAAGTTATCTTGTACTCATGTTACAGCAAGAACACCTGTCTAGTTGAATGTTTCATCTTTCAGTGAAAGAAAACTAACTTCATATAAATGTTTTTGAATTAACGTAACAACCAATGTGTCTCTAATTATGCAGGACGCCTTAAAAAGCAAAAGGTTCTCTTAAATTTTGACTTCTAAATGAAAAAATACTTGGAAGAACAGAGTGAGAAAAATACCACTGCAACTGTAGTGATTTAATTTGCTTCTTTCCTTTCTTACCCTGTTTCTATTTTTTCTTTACTTATTCAAATTACATGAAAAGGGAGTGCTGGACATTTTCATGGATTATGAGTGTGTGAGTGATTTGGATTTTAATGTAGCTTTAAAAAAATTTCAGTCATATCGCTATGATGTCTGCAGTGTAGCACTGGGGCATCATGCCGCAGACATGTAGCATCATGTCCCACCCAATCACATTATCCTGACACCAGGCCAACCAGTCCGAACACTAACCTCTTAATGCTGAGTGCCAAGCAAGTACCATTTTTATATGTCTTTGGTATGACTCGGGCAGGGTTCAAACCCACAACCTCCCACATCTGAGTTGGACGCTCTAACTACTTTGCATGGATAATGATGACTATTATGATCTCACTCACGATGCAACATCAACCTAGTGTTTTTATGTGAAATACTGAATATGGAAATATTAATATATTGAAAAACTAAACACATACAATTTATAATATTTCATATAGTGCATCATGCACATTTATTTAACAGTTAAAAATCAATGGTAGATTCAACCCAAAAACATCAAATAACACCACCTGACAAGGGACATAACCCTGGTCCTGACAAATCAAGAAATTAGATAAACAATGTTCTGTTGATTAAATTCAAGTATTATGGTAAAGTTGGAAAATACAGACCAATCTGTCCAGTTGTCACATCAGCATTTCTTATAAGAATATCAAACTTGGGCAGGAGGTCATGGGTTCAAAACCCTGGCCGAGTCATTCCAAAGACTTCTAAAAATGAATGGAAATGCTGCCTCACTAGGTGCTCAGCATTAAGAGGTCAGTGTTAGGACTGGTTGGCCTGGTGTCAGGATAATGTGACTGGGTGGGGGACATCATGCTATACGTCTGCGGCATGATGCCCCAGTGCAAGACATCACTATAAACTGCCACAATGCAGACATCGTAGCAATATGACTGAAAAATTGTTAACGCCACGTTAAAAAATCCAAATCACACACAGAAAGAAAATTGGGACTTCAATTCTAGTTTTGAATGCATTTATGTTACTCTAATCATCCAGGACCAAATACTCCTTCTGAATGTACTTTTGTTACTCTGACTGTCTGGAACCAACACCCCTTGAGGATGAGAATGAAACTCTGGAACTCAATTAGCATACTGGGTATTTCAGCTGTTGAATTTATTATGTACAGTTTCCTTTGAGACATACCGGTACTTGTGGTGCAATTGGGTTAATTTGGATGACTAAAGTCCTTTTTTTGAAAACTTCCATCCAGCCCTGTCCTTGAATAGTCAAAAATGTGTCTGATAATAATATGAACAAAACATTTTATTTAGCTCTTATTCTCTACGAAATCTTCTGGAGTCTAAAGTTAAATCAAAACATCTTTGAAACCCACTCCAAAATGAGAGAAGGGTAAATCTGGACAGTGTCTATCCGTATTTTAAAACAATGACCCCATCTTACATGTATTTGGAATTTCGTAGGTTGACATATGATTCAAACAGACTTGGAAAAATGGTTGAGATTCAAAGTTATCAGCTGTACTATCACATATGGATAACTAGATAAAGTAAATATCAGCTGTACTATCACATATGGATAACTAGATAAAGTAAATATCAGCTGTACTATCAAATATGGATAACAGGATATAGTCATCTGTGACTCAATCATACATGCTGACAGTACATGTATTTACTTAATGTCTGAGACTACCAAATTTTACCCATAATAAAACTTACATGACATTTAGTCCCAACTGAAGGAACAATTAAATATTGAAAGCATTAGAATACAGATAAATTTGACATACTCTGAATATTACAGTTTTGACACAAGAACGGTATACTGTAATACATTTAGCCACATGGCAACTATATTGTACGTAAGATTGGCACCATTCTGATTTAGGACCAACTACTTGTAGACATCACAGGAAGTCTTCTAGTGAAAACCCAATGCTGATAAAACCAATTATTTAGGAGAAGTTGTAACAGAATTGTCAAAACAGCCACCATGGCAGCCATACTGATGTACAAGGGACATCATTTTCATTTAAGACCAACTAATCCCAAGTTGAATGTGTCTGTAAAGTTTGGTGGCAATCCTCCTAGTCATTGATTTAGGAGTAGTGATAACAAACTTATGGTAATTGAACCAGACAAAGGACAAAAGGCCATCTTAAGCTCTTCTAGTCTATGACCAGCAGGGCAAAAACAGAATGTGAGACCATCAACTAAATAACTGTAATACAATTTGTTCAACTTCAATATAAAACAAAACATAAACTTTGGCAACATGCAAAGTTTTACAATTTTCTTTAAAAATCATCTGACGAAACTAGAACCACACTTTTCTTTACCAATTTACATCCCAATTTCATTGTACAAAGCATGCACCGCAGGTGAAAATTAACTTCACAAACTCTATACTAGCCTCCATTCAAATCATAAACAGGATTTTCGTTCACAAGTTGTTGTGGCCCTAACCCTCCAAATCTGTGTTGAATATCAATGCTATGCTTTCTGAATTTCCAGAAGAATTGGCTCTAATGCTATTTTGATTGCACAAAAGCCATTCAAACCACACCACACTGTTTGAACTAAGGTAAAAGTCAATACCTACACAAGAAGGGACAAAGATATTTGTACGACAGAAAGGTGTGATTTCAAGCAAAGTCATAATCCCTTACTAACCTTAAGAAAAGATATGATAATGTTTTTCCGATTAATATCAAACTAAGTGCAGATCTTTTCAAAGGTGCTCCTGCTAAATTCTGTTATGATTTATGCTTCATGTATCAAATTAAAGGATCAATGACAGGATGAAAGTGGTATCTAATAAGGAACTATCTACACTTCAGCTGGTACAAATACTTTAGTAAAACTTATTACCAATTACTATGTGTGTGTGTGTGTGTGTGTATATATATATATATATATATATATATATATATATATATATATATATATATATATATATATACATCTTTGTTCAGTACACACAAATACATTCGTACAATATTTTATCATTATCAATTTTCTGTGATGTTAAGTTGCAGCAAAAAATGTGTTATGCAGTGTTACTTAAAATAAAACAGAGTCAAATGCAGTTATATCTTGAGGATACCATTTAGCAATTAAATATATTAAAACATGTTGTTAACCCCTGGACTTTTACACATACTGACTGAAAATTTGATTTCTTTCATAGGAATCCGGAACGACTGTGTAGATAGATGAGAATTATTTACCAGGTTGTCATGCGAGTGTCTGCTACGCACGAGTGCATATAACACCGATTCAGTGCCATCATTTTTTGGTGATGCGTGCTTAGTCATGACGGAATATCGGCTGGTGCGTGCAGGCAAGGCGATGGGTGCCGTTTACCCGTGGACCTGGGTTCAAATCTCCATAGAGTATGAATTAAAAATTCTCTAACCTGTATGATAGTGTTATTTGTATTAAATATTAATTCTGCCTAATATTATCAAGCATTCTTCTATAGAATCAGGGATAGTACATGTGTAAATGCATGTGTGTTGCACTAGCACACATATCCAACAGGGTAACAAAGTCATCACTTCAGCAGAATATAAGTTGCTTCATAAGGAGAAGGCTAAATATAAATTTAAGTCATCACAGAATTTTAATGTAAATGACATTTTAAGGAAAATTAATGCCCTTGCTAACTTTGGCAAAAATATTATGCTTTGTTCAGTTTTCTGACTTACATTAGATTTAAAATAAATATCCCACTGCAGAAAACAACACCTAGCATCCCTTTTGTACTGGAGAAAAAAAGAGGTCCAAGTGAGCCTGAAGTCACTCAGTTGGTTTACACAGATATACAAACCAAACCCACGGTGCCATTTTTCATATCTGACTTCAAATAGTCAGATAATAATAATAATAATAATAATAATAATAATAATAAAGACTTTATTTAGAGAAGGTAACTCAATTAGTTACAGAACTAATCTACCTTGAGGCCTTCCATCTGTTATGTACAAATATATACAGTATATACAACATGATGTGAAGAATCTGGCTTGACACTAAATAAAGTGATTTTAAAAGTTAAAGTATCAAGCCTGGAACACATGCACAGGCATCTGTGAATACAAAAACATATATAAAATATAAAATATCATCCTGCATTGAAAAATTCAACTGTGAAAATGATGCAAAATTACAGAAAAGCAGGTGGCATTTATTGTACTAAAACTGTTTAATTTTCTAAAGATCTCATCCATTTGAGATATTGATTATGAAAAGAAGAAATGCTAGGAGCCTGCCGTATGTCACTGGGAATGTTGTTCCATGCCAGTGGACCAGTATATTGAAAACTTTTTTTAAACAATTCTTTCTTTGGCCTTGGTATAATGTAATTTTTGCTTCTTATGGACCTTAAATTTGGAGTACCATCAGCATCTCTTTGGTGAAAGATACTGCTTAGATAGACAGGAATGGCTTTTCTGGATACTTTATACATCAATTTGGCCTTTCTAGGAAATATTCTTTCATGTATTGTTAAAATCTTCATATTATTCATTGCATCCTGGAAATTGTCTATACATTGATCTAGATTTAAATGGCAAGCCCTCTTCTGGAGTCTTAAAAGTGTTGTTATGTTTGAATTAGAGGTATTACCCCAAATTACATTACAATAGTCCAGATATGCCTAAACATAACTTTTATAAAAGATGACCCTATACTGAAGAGGAATGTATGTTTTGATTTTCCTCAGTAGCCAAAGATAAGAATTAACCTTTTTTGAAATGTGTTTAATGTGAATAGACCAAGTAAGATTGTTATCTACGAATACACCAAGAATTTTATTCTGAGAGGTCATATTAAGGCTCACATTGTCAAACAGAACCTGGAGTTTGTTGCTATCTAGCCTTGCTCGTTTTGTAACTAGTAGGGCTTTTGTTTTTTCTGTATTTATGATCATACTGTTTTCCTTGCACCATACTTGAAGTCTGTTGAGAGCATCTTGTAAGTTATTTTCAAATACCATTTTGGTTTTACCCATCTCAGACAGTGTAGTATCATCTGCATAGAGGTCAGTGGAAGAAATTGAAGTTTCAATCTTAAGAGGTAAGTCGTTGATAAAAAGAATGAATAACAGAGGTCCAAGGATAGAGCCCTGTGGTACTCCACAATTAGTATTTTTACTTTCAGACAGTTGACCATTTAAAGACACTTTTTGCACTCTGTCGGTTAAGTAAGAAGTAAACCAGTTTAGGGACTTTTCACTGCAGCGATAGATTTTTAGTTTTTCACGCAAAATTTCATGGTCTACAAGATCAAAAGCTGTAAGAAAATCAACCATAATGGTGCCTACCATTTCTCCTTGATTTAATGCTTTCAGCCATTTATCACTCAAAGATATAAGTGCAGTTTCACAGGAGCAATTCTGTCGAAAGCCAGACTGATTATCATGAATAAGATCATAAGTGTTAAATAGCTGAGAAAAGAATCATGTACATGTTTTTCTAGTAATTTGGAGAGACAAGGAAGGATAGAGATGGGTCTATAGTTATTTACATCATCTTTAGTTCCTGCTTTATGCAATGGTGTAACCTTGGCAGTTTTCCATGTTTGTGGAAATTTATCAGACCTAATACTTTCATTGCAAATGAAAGCTATACTCTCTACAACTGCAGGTGCAGCTACCTTTAGTAGCCTTGGTCCAATCATATCAAGTCCTGTAGCTTTACAATCATCCATTTTTTTAATATATTTCAACACAAATTCTGGACTCATTTCAGGAATTTCAAACTTTATATTGTTTGGCAGTTTTTTAAGCACAAAAATGTTTGAGTTCCAGATGATCCGATGAAGTTCTGGGTTCTTTAAGTTTTTCAGCAATTTGAATGAAAAAGTTGTTAAAAGTATTTGAAATGTCAGTTGGATTATCAGTATAAATACCCTCATGACTGCGGGAAAAAATTTCAGTTTTACTCTTACATTTGCCTGCACCAAACTCTGTAAACACTTTCCAAATAGCTTTCAGGTTATTTTGGTTTTCATCCAGCACTTTTTTGTAGTGCGCTTGTTTGGCTTGACGTATCATTTTATTAACTTTATTCCTCCAAACTCTACATTCAGTTTGATTTCCTACTGATTTTAGTTGGTCTCTTTGCTTTATTGCTTCTAAAATTTCAGGGGAGATCCAGCCTGGCTGGTGATCTTTCTTTATCCTATGTGTTTTTAAAGGGGCATCTTTGTTCACTATACTGATGAACAGATCTGTCCAAGTATCTATAATATCATCAGTATCTTCAAAGATCTGGACTGTATTCCATGGAATCTGTTTCAGATCTTCCAGGAATTTAACAGTATCAAAGTTTTGAAAAGATCTATAAGTAATGGATTTATGGATATTAATTTTTTTTAAATTTGCCATTGACTTTACGTGTTAGAAAAATTGCAAAGTGGTCACTTAAACCAATCTTTGGAACCATTACTTCCAAAATATTTTCTTTTGTATTGGTTTAAATATGATTTATAAGCATTTTAGTGGTAGATGTTACTCTGGTGGGTTCGTTTACTAGTTGCTCCATACCTAACGAAGCAATAAAATTCATCCAATTCACTTTTATTTGATCATTCAGAAGGTCTCTATTTATATCGTCTAGAATGTAAAATTCTTTCTCTTCATTTGAAATTTTATCTCCTTGAAGTTCAAAATATTCACACCAATCAGTATGTGATGATGGGGGTCTGTACACAAAACCTACTAAGTAGGGCTAAGCTTTTTCTGGAGTGATCTGTAGCCAAATGGATTCAATTTCCTGTATTTCTAGGTCTTCCAGTCTTTTTAGAAATAGTACCAGTTCTAACATACACAAGGAGCCCACCACCGCCTGCTTTCCTATCCCTTCAATAAGGTTTGTCATAGCCATTGATATACAAGAAATTTTCACCCTGATTTTCTGTTAACATTGTTTCCGAGAGTCCAAATAAATGGATATTATTATTTGGAGAGGTTAGCAGTAACTTCACTTGATCAATCTTTCCATGAAAACCCTGAATATTCATATGACCTATGTGCAAACCCTTACTAGAAACTCCTAAATTCATGAGATTAACATCAATGCTGTTAGAGGCACTCAAGGAGACATTAAAATTATTAAAACTATGTTCATAATGATCATTGTTACAACTGTCATTACTGTATAAAAAAATTAGTTTTTCTACACTTGCATTTTCTACTTTTATAATCACTGTATACATCTGAACTATCAGTCATATTTGAATATGTACCGTATTTATTGCATGTTTTCGGACAGCAAAAAATAATTACTTTCTTTGTTGTCCGAATACATATTAAATTCTTTAATTAGGTGTCTGAAAACAAACAGGAAGATAAATTTGTGCCCCCACCCGTCCGTAACGAAGTTACCACTAGCTCACATGACAACGTGCTGCCATGAAGGAAAAGAAGTATTTTGTCTGACACCACGGAAAGGATAATGAATGAAAAACAGGCATTACTTGCCTATTTTGCCTATTTGATACATGTCCATCCACCAGAAAACGCAGCCATACATGTAGTAGAGCCACGATTGTATAGAAATCTTGCTATCCAGTGTTTAACCCTCGGCTAATCGGTGATCATTAAAATCTCCCTTACAAACACATGCAAGCTTAATTTCTGTGTAATTAAGATATTAATACAAACTAAATAAAAAGATTTTGGAATTATAATTCTGAAGATATTTATGACAGAAACATTTTAGTACTGAGAGTTGAAATACTATCACATGTATGATGGCTAATCTTAGAGGCTCCATATGGGGTGAGTGTTGTACGCATGCCTAGGAAGGGTGAAAATAACAAGCAAGTTGCAATATACGAGTCGGCGTGATTAATATGTTGGTATTTTTTAAAATAAAGGTGATCTATTTGTTGTGGTTCTCTCCTTTTTTCTCCACCCAGCCGAGGGTAGCTTCAAAATAAGCAGAGCTTGCCGACTCGAAACAATCGAATGCTCAAAGATTGTTTTGATGCTGTTCGGAGATTTCAAGGTGTCTAGGCGATAATTGTTAATAATATAACTTGTGGGGTTTCTTTGACAGGTGTATTCAGAAATAAAAAGCAGCCATCTGGATTTCGTTAAAAGAGCACACGATGTACCGAACATGTAGCACCCATAATCAATATTTATCGTCTACAAAGAGGTTCATTAAATGTAGAACAATAATTATGTTTAAACTGTGGTACATAATGCCTCAGGGAAAAGGGGTTTGTTTTGTTGCACGATGCCAATGAAACTACTAATCCATACCAACTCTCTGATGTATTGTTTAATGTTATAAAGCACGGGTAATGGCAAACACGCTGTGAATTTTACTTTAAAACGACGCAGCAGATCTTCTTTGATTGTGTCTGAAAACATAAGTTGCAAAAAATTTTTAGCGAATCAACATCCGAAAATTACAAGGCATTTAAATATTATATTTTTATTTTTAAAAAAAGGTGTCCAAAAACAAATCGTGTCCAAAAACATACCGTAAATACAGTAGATGGTTTTAACATTTTAGTTTTATTAAAGTTTACTTGTTTTTCCTCTCAGAAAATAGTTATAGTGTATGACAGAATGAAATCATTTTAGCTCTTGTATATTATGGTCAAAGAAAGACTTGTGATTTTTATGTTGTTTTTTTTTAAATGAATGTAGGATTGTTGTCAAGCTTATGTTGTTGTTGTTGTTGTTGTTGTAGGGCTTAACGCCATTTTTCAGCACACGATAGGCTATACATGGCGGCCAGTATTAATGGTGGAGGAAGAAACTGGGAAATCCCCAGAAAGAACCACCGAACCACGAGAAACTACTGGCAAGCTTTCTCACATATCCACATTCGCCGAATCCGAGACTCGAACCCACGCAGACAGAGGTGAGATGGCAGTGATCCGTAACGGAGAGCGCTTTAGACCACTCGGCCACTCGGGGCCCCCGTCAAGCTTATGTCCAATCTTCTAACCTTTGAGTAAAATTAATTTAGCCCATGGTCATGCACATGCTACATAGTATACATCACTCTCCATTTACTAATTACTATGATGGGAAAACACATGACTATTGGAAACACTCTACAGCAGGCTATTAATTAGAGAATATTGACCAATAATCCCACTATATTTTTGGACTAATTTTTCTTTTTCCATGTGAAAATGCCCATGAAATTATGCAGCAAGGCCAAATTTTTGGTTTTCTTCCAGTCAAGTATCAAACATGTACCTTTCTGTGCATTTATAATCTGTGGTTTAAATTATTACCAGTTGTAAGAAACAAAACAACAGGTTTGAACCTATCTGAACCACCCAGGAACACCTCCTTGTGTCTGCAGGTTTCAATAATGAACCTATCTGAACCATTCAGAACACCTACTTGTATCTGCAGGTTTGAAATTAACCTGTTTGAATGTCCACCAACAGTTCTTTGCATCTTCAGGTTTGTAATGAATTTCTCTGAACCCCAAGGAACACCTTGTGTCTGCAGGTTTGTAATGAATCTCTCTGAACCCCCAGGAACACATTGTGTCTACAGGTTTGGTATATCCTTATAACAGATGTTCTCTAAGTACTGTATACAAAATGTTAAGCAGGTATGCAAATTCACTCAGCAATAACAAGATCCCCCTATCCATTTGTACTACCATACTTTACTATGTGTAACTCGAATAAGTGAACTTGCCTTGCATTATGCATGAACTATCATGCACATTTATACACAAATCTTAATGTTCTCTCTCTCTCTCTCTCTGTCTCTCTCTCTCTCTCTCTCTCTCCCTCTCTCGTACTTAATTAAGTTTGCACAGAGATGTTGATGAATGCTCCAAGTTCTTGTGACAATGCCCAACTAATTCCTCTTAACTTACTTAGGCAGTCCGTTTTTATTGTAAAATACTTCCATTTGCAGCTGAGACTTTTCAAGTACCAGGTGGTAGTACTGTATGACATTTACTCAAATGACACTCGCTGGGTAGTTTTTCAATGTATCTATTGAAATGACATGTTATATTGAAATGAATATTGTACTTTGAGTGCTAATTAGACAGTGGTGCTTCAATGCAGTACTGGAGGAAAACTTAACAATAAATTTACAAAACTGAAATAAATATCATGTCCATATGATTTTCTTTAAACAAAAATAACAAGAAAATACCCTGAACAGCACATTAATGCCTCATGTTTAATAGTTGTCAATGTCGGCACTAGCTGGGCATTGTCGACTCTAAATATTATTGACCAATTTGACCTGGAGTTTTGGTCAATGTACATGATGATTAACTAACCTAATTGGGCAGAAGCCATTATTTTGTCATAAAACTTAGCGTGACAATGACCTATGACCTTTATAGTCCCCATAATGTAAAAGCTTTCTTTATTATCTAAGTGCAAGCCATCAACCAAGTTTGATCAAGAAACTTTACTTTATGAACAAAAAATTTTCTTCAAAACCTATTTTCCTTTGAGCCTCTATGACCATGACTCTTTATTAAACTTTTGATCCCAAAATTATTAAACCTGTTCAGCACCTTAAGTCAAAGCCATCCAAAACATTTGGTCATGGTACATGGTCTCAAACTATAAGTTATTTTACAAAAACCATTTTTCTTCTTTCAGTCAGTGGTGGTTTAGTGGTCTGAGGTGATCATCTTTTCCAATCACTGCCATTTCACCTCTGCCCACAAGGGTTCGAGTCTCGGGCTTGGCCAATGTCAATGTGGATATGTGAGACAGCTGCCAGTAGAATCTCATGGGTCGGTGATCCATACCGGGGTTTTCCTGGGATCTTCCTCCACAAGTTATCCTGGCTGCCACGTAAAGCCTATCTTGCGCTGAGAAATGGTGTTAAAACAACCAAAACAACAAAGAAACAACATCTGTCAATGACTTTAAGCTTTAGCTTTTTGACCAAAATCAATAGGATTCTTTCTTAACATGAAGGTCATCCACAAACTTTTGTCTATATCTGCAGTACAGAACTAATGTTATTGTATGGAAACAATTTTTTTTCAGCCACTGTGATCTTGACATTTGCCCTTTGTGAGAACTCTATGGTCTTAAAATACTTACAGAAAGAAGCAAAACCAACAAGCTTAATAAAATCAACAAATAATTTATTTCCCTAGAAAACAAAGTGAAAATTTAAGATGAACTTCACACACAGACACACACACACACACACACACACATATATATATATATATATATAAACATAGGAAGATAGACTTGTTTCTAACCTAACAAGCAGTTAAATAGACACATGCTGTAAATAAATTACATATAGATCAGCTTTTAGTTGGGTTTTTTTTATATTTAAACCAAAGTCCCCTGGTGTGTATGAATATTCCACATTAAGTGGTTAGAAAAATATTTTTTTTCTCCTTACTATAAGGTGTGTTAAGAAAACCAGTTCCTTAAGACCAGGTGTACCAAAATGGGATACATTTTGTCTGCCACTAGCATATGTATTTTTCCACCATGAAAATTTTTTTTCTTCTCCCAATATTTTTAACTGCCTACTGGACATAGACTAGAAATCATTGCTCAGTTATAGCTTACTTTTTGCACTCTCTGCTAATCTTGGTCTTCTTCAAATTTACATACCGTATATACTTGCTTATAAGTCAAAGCCTATTGTAAACTACACATACGCTGATCTTCCATTACATAATGCACTGACAAATATGGCTCTGTGTAGTTTATAAGAGTAAGAAGAAAAAGAAACAACACAGACCTTGGTCTAATGGCACATTATGTGACAGCAGATCATGGTCTTGCCTTAAAAACAAGTATTTCAGATAGACAGACAGATGCCAGTAGCTACTTGTTTTCAAAATCTAACAAAGTCCTCGACACCTGTTCTAAATGGCTAATCTTGAAACTAGCTTTTATTTTTTTTTTTACTATTTAATCTAAAAGCCTGTCATGCATATTCCAACTTTAATTAAGCGATACTTGACTACATTATGGGGATAAATGAACATGATCTTATTATTTTGGTCTGTTTCATTGTTGTATGATATTTTTAAAAACCTATCTTAACAGACCAGGTGTACCAAACTGATATCACATTTCAAACCAATTAACTGAATGTAATTTCCACATACATATAAATCAGGGTTTCCCTATTTTTTTTTTAAATTATGCAATACAACACTATGAAATTTCGATCTCACAGAGGTAAGTTTACTATGCAACATACTTGTAAAATTTGCATACAGTCAAATCTGCTTATGAGGTACTGTGACATTATCTACTTGGTTATTTTCCATGCTATATTACTGCCAAAATATGCCTTATTTTTTTGCTCTTTCTAGAGTCCACAAAATCTCATATATAAACTTTCATAAATTTCATGACAAGTGCGTTTTCTTTTTCACTGATTTAACAAGCATATACAATGCTGACATTCTTACAGAAAGGGTTTAAACTGAATTAACTCCTATTTTTGTGTTCTCCAATAAAACACTACCCTTTGAATTAACTGAAAATACTATTAGTTTCATTTTGTTTGGTTTGGTTTTGTGGGGGTTTGTTTTCTTTTTAATGGCACAGCAACACAAAATGTCAACAAAATGCTGAGGCAATCAGAGTACAGTTCCTTGTCCAGGAACACACCATGGTAGCTTATCTCAAAGTGAGATCACAGGATTCTAACCAGCACTCTTCTGTCAAGAGTCTAGCATGCTACCCACAGAGACACCATGGATCATTGTGTTCAAGAGAAGAAAACTTTCCACAATTTAAATATCAATATAACTGAGACAGATAAATATCAGTTTTTGTGACAAAAATTTCATACTTTTTTGCCACCACCCTAGAAAATGCTTTCCAGAACTGTGGACACCCTTATAGTGCTAAGTCATGCTTTTGCAAGAACTTAACATATTTACCTGTTAAAAAAAAAAAAAAAAAGTGAACCAAACAGCATGAAGTATATATTCTAATATGTAGTCACATAATGCACTACTGGATCTGGGTCTATGATCCACACTGGGAATTGTAATTAAGATCAAATAAATAGGGCAGATCCCATCACCCAGCACACTATGTAATGATATATCAGGATGTAGAATTGTATGTGTATTGTACATATTAGTTTATAAGTCGAGTTCAACTGCAAAAAACACAGACCCAGACCTGCTATCATATAATGCACCCGCTGATCATGGTCTATGTTGTTTGTTCTACTGAGCACTCCTTAAAAAAGTCCATATATCCATATCTGCTGGCTCATTATGCAACAACAGATCTGGGTCTATGCAGTTTGTACTTGGCCCTAAGCAAGTATACACGGTACACAAAAATATGGGTTAAGAATGATCGTTTGTGAAACATTAGAGTAATTTAACCTTTTAAATATTTTTATGCTTTTTACATAACTAAGGGTTAAAAAAATTTATTTAAAGTGTACAAGTTGGATTCCTTTTTCTCCTCTACTTTAGTTGAGAATTCACTTCAAAGTAAGTGTCAGTACACAAGAAAGTACAGAAAAAATGTAATGTCAGTAACTGTCCATAAAATATTACTTGAATGATTATTAGTATTTAAAAATTCATAAAATTTGCACAGGTTTAAGATCACAGAATCATTTTATCAAATACACAAATAAAAGTGTATGTTGTTGAGGGACTGGTTCAGAACAACAGTCAGAGTCAGACAAGGCTGTCTGCTCTCTCCCACACTATTCAACATCTTTCTGGAGAGAATCATGGCTGACGCGCTTGAAAAGCATGAAGGGACAGTCAGCATCGAAGGCATAACAGTCACCAACTTACGTTTTGCCAACGACATTGATGGACTAGCAGGAAATGAACAAGAAATAGCTAACTTAGCAGAGAGCCTCGGCAAAACCTCCGCAGCCTACAGCATGGAAATCAGTGCAGAGAAGACCAAACTGATGACCAACAACACCAAGGGCATCAGTACTGACATCAGGGTCCAAGGTACGAAGCTAGAAACAGTTCACAGCTTCAAGTATTTGGGGAGAATTGTAACAGATGAAGGATCAAAGCCTGAAGTACTCTCCAGGATTGCGCAGACAACAGCAGCGCTGACAAAACTGAAGTCCATCTGGAACGACAAGAACATCGCACTCAGTTCAAAGGTCAGACTGATGCACTCACTGGTTATCTCCATATTTCTCTATGCCTGTGAATCATGGACCATAACAGCTGACTTAGAGAAAAGGATACAAGCCACAGAGATGAGATGCTTCCAAAAGATCCTCGGCGTCTCATACAAAGACCATGTCACCAATGAAGAAATATGACAAAGGATCAGACAAGCCATTGGGCCTCACGAAGACCTCCTGAGCACAGTGAAAAAACATAAACTGCAGTGGTATGGGCATGTCTCATGATCATCAGGACTTGCCAAGACAATCCTACAAGGCACTGTACAAGGAAGACGAAAGAGAGGCAGGCAGAGAAAGAGGTGGGAAGACAACATTCAAGAGTGGACAGGCTTGACATTGAGCGACTCGATGAGAAAGACGGAAAATCGAGAGGAATGAAGGAAGCTGATTGTTCGGTCTTGTGTGGTGGCCCAATGGTCTACCAGACTACGGGACTGATGATGATGATGATAACTAGAGTCACGTGCAAAGAACTAACATAAACACTGGCTGGAAGGCAAACACACAACATGCCTTGAAAACGAAACAAAAATGGTGGGTTATATTTTATGTAAAAAACTGAATAAATTGATTTGACATGATCAAACAACGCATGTTTGCTGTTTTTCTAAATATAAATAATTCATTTTTTTGACTAGATTTGAAAAAGAAAAGCTGGGAAACTCAAAATCTGCCAAGAACACTGGGGATACAGCACTTTCACTGCAACTCGTTACAAATGAATTTAAAGCTATAGATAAATGGATATAGGGATTGGGAGGAGGGGGGTTCAAAGACTAACATTACAACAATTTAATTCACAGTCCTACAATGTAAGATGCCAACCTTGATAGTTACGATGTGGGGTAAGTGGCATATCGGCTACAACCCTCATTGTAACTATCAGTGCCGATGTCTTGCACTGTTTGACTACTGGACCTCCATCACTATAAATATTTACCAATAGTCTTAATTTCATTCATAAGTAGCCCCCTGAAGGTACCCTAAACTGTTAGTTGACACGAGAATAGATTTAAAGATGCAAAAATTGGTTACTCATGTGTCTGGACAATAACAATTCAGCCAAGCCACAATGAACTCATGATAGAATCAAATCCAAGAGTCATTCGTATGTCAAGCAAAACAACACATCCATTGCTTTGAATATTGAACTTCTACTCAGATCACATATGCCAATTTAGATAAAAGATTAAGACCATGCTGTGGAATGTTCAAAACCTTAAATTGCCTACCATTGGTAGAATTATTTGTTTGATATTGACATAGCTATTATGTTGCTGATGGAGAATCCCCCGTTCTATAAATAGCTACATAGCAGATGCCTCAACAAGAATTCATATGCTTAAACAGGCTTTGAAACTGATAGGAAATATCTTTTTTAAAAAATATAACAATAATAAATAAATAAAATTGTAAGGAATTGCAATTATAGGAGTTTAATGTTTTTTTCTGAGCTTATCATGGTATAAACTGTCAGGTGCTGATTCACACAGCTCACATAACACCCTTTAGGCATTATTTGCTGTGTTATTTGCCAACTGACAGTTTATACCACGATAAACTCATAAAACAACAATAAACTTTTAAATGATCACATCATTTAAAGGAAACCAGAAATCAATGGAATAATAATAAAAACACTATAGAAGAAAACCTTATTCTGAAGTATCATCTGCGACCATAATGCCAATATTTAAATATTGGCATATCTTTAAGGCGTTGAATTTCCGTAACCTCGTATGCAAAATTTCCATGCCTATTCAGTTACTTTCATGATGTGACGTCATAGTAGCAACTTCAGCATCCTGACTGGCAGTTGCCAGCATAAAAACAATGCTGTTTTGCGTTGCTTACGTGTGTAATGGCACATTAAGAAAAGGCTGTGGATAAAAAAAATTTCTTTTCAAAAGATAAACACATAAAGAAAGTAGGGATACATTATTGCAACCAAGTCAATTTCAAACAAAACACAGCACTCTGTGCTCATTACATTTCTCAAAGGAATGTCACGAGAGGGATCCTGGAAAAATGGTCGCTCTAGGATATGCAAATGCTAGGCCTAGACTAAAAGTTGGCACTGTTCCAGACATACCGTTGAATATTTTAAATCCTGGGAAAAGTGTTAAACGTGTGAGTTATGAAAATAGGCAGAAGGCCGAGTAAGTGACCACAAATTGCAACAATCAATTCTCAGATCTTTTATCTACACCAGCAGTGCTAAAACAAATTCAATAGCCCAACACCTGGGGTCCCTCTAGTTTTAGTTCAGGCCCATCCTGTATTCAAAGTGAGGTGCCCGTCGGGCTTATAAAAAAAAAAAAAATTGTTTGCCTGAGGAAATGAATAAATGTATTTTCAAGATGTTGACATACATGCCATAACAAGGCACAATCTAAATCAAATCACCGCTGTCCTAGGTGAAACTGAGATCTGATTTTAATGAAATGAAAGCTTTGCTAAAAATAAGATTCTAAACCCCTGACACGGTCATGTTTTAAGAAAGCACAAATTTCAGTAATCTTAAAAAATTGTAAATATGTTTTTTTAAAAAACAACAAAAAAAAAAACGCCTTTCAGTCTATGCCAGTTACATGTAGTATGTATAAACGGTAATCTGTAGTGATTGGAACTGATAAAAAAACTATCCCTTGGGCAGTTTAAATAGCAGCTATTAAAGAAAAGGGGTCAGGTATAAAATCGAAGTTTCACATTAACTGGCTGACAATAGAAATTGGAGGGGAGGCGACTGCTGACCCCACCCCCTTTCCCTAATGTGTGAGCACTCAAGGGACGTGCCATTTCTCCCTGTGATATGCCTTATAATCCCCCAGGACAAGCCTCTTTTTTCATATTCTGGTCAGCTGTGGCTAAACTGCAAAATAGCTAAAGTTTTGACTTAAGTACGCAAGCAATAAAGCCAGTGTGACTAATTAACAGTTAATCCTTATCCTTGTATTTATTTTGTGAAAAGAACTGCCGTTCGGACCATGTTCGACAGTGTGTGTATGTAAGCACCAGCAACTGATTTGCAAATAAACAATTCCCTATTTTGTTGTAACTTACGATGCCTATAGGACTTTATTTTGACAGTTCAAGCAATAAAGCCAGTGTGACTAATTAACAGTTAATCCTTATCCTTGTATTATCTTGTGAAAAGGACTGCCATTTGGACCATGTTCGACAGTGAGTGCATGTAAGCACCAGCAAATGATTGGCAAATAAACGATTCTCTATTTTGTTGTAACTTACGATGCCTATAGGACTTCATTTTGACAGTTCAAATCTGCAGTCACAAGTTACCGTACATGTGGCAACTGTTTTTCCCACGTTTTATGTCCCACCTTATTTCCTTAGGTTTAAGTCTTAAGGCATGTAACACTTTTTACTGAATGAAAATATTTATTCTGAATTAGTTTTTTGGGGGCACATATACTGCACGGTATATTTTGTTTTATTCCTTCTTTTAATTTAATCATGGTAATTAAATTTTACATATACGGTAGAGGAAGGTCAGGTGTTAACTGTAATTGAACCATAAGAAGGATGCTTCTTAATGTTTAAATTAATTACTTATGATATCTGCTTTGCAGATTTATTTGTGGGTTTTATTTGAAAAACTAATGCTTAAGTTATGACCGATGAAAACTGTTCTCAATGCCTTTTACACCTCCCCAATAATGGATATTGTTTCATCCACAAGTCAGTCCCCGTTCTAGTCTCTTCGCCCATAATTCAGTATTATCTCTCAGACAAATGGATTTCCAAACAGACTTCACTGCTCTATAAGCAAAGTGATGATGGGAATCGGTCAGAATTTCTTAGTTGACTCTTAAACAACTGATAATTGATTGTAATTGGTTACTAACAGCAAACTGTAATTTTTATTTGTTATACAGTTTTATCTTTGTTCAAGGGTTCAAAATGTTAATACTACTAATTGTACAGGAATAATCTCTTTTAATGACATGTATAATTTAACCTGATAAAAATATTGCAGTTTTTCTATTGTTATTTTTGTTCTACAACTTTGTTAAATGAAAGCAACTTTCTGTGGCTGATCAGTTTTATGTGGCTGAAAATTTTTTCAATCCCCAAACCCTTTTATTCATATGTGATGTGTGTTTATCATTTAAAGTGTAGAAGGACATGCTTTTCTTATCATTATTTACTAATGCTACAATAATTGGATTTTATATTTAAAGTAAAACAAATCATCAAAATCTTTTTTATTACATTTACAGTATTAACTTAATAATTTAACATCAAAATCATGTAATCAGGACTATTTTTCCAAATTATAAAAGTTTGCACCTAATGAGTATGGTATGGTTTTATATGTGTTAAGTTATGAATAATTCAGCTCTACTAAAGTGGATCGGAAGTCCTATAGCTTAGTGTATATATACGGGTTTTACTAACTTTTGTGTTTTGCATGCAACTAAAAAGAAACAAAATTAGGATACTGTTCTTTATGACAATACGTAATGGAATACATGTTTATCCAAAAAATAGAAGAAAAAAAATAAAATGTATCGGATACTATCCTATCATTGACTTATGTGAAAATAGCTGGACCTACCTTCATTTGTATACTCCTTTCAGCAGAGTTAGCATACGACCTATGTCATATCTAAATTCTGCTTCATCGGCAGTTTCCCATTAGCTTTGTAGCAAGTCTAAACTCAAAAACAAGCTTTTCCACCAGGATAAGTGTATCTGTGGTTTATCATTTTGATCCATAGCATGTATACAAGATATAGCAGGTCTTTAAAAATGTCATTTGGAATCCTCAGTTTTCTTCCCAAACAAAAAGGGAAGAAACTCGTCTGTGTTGAGTGCTTCTGAGTAGTCGCCCTTTCAACAAAATTGATTACTGAGTTTCACAATTGATTATCTTATTAGTGTGCTCAGTCAATTGATTTTTTATTATAATCAATAATTGGAAAGACACTAGCAGACAGATGGCCAAAGACCTCCAATCAGGTTCCATTGTTCTATAAACAGGAGTTGGATTCCAAAACAAAAGTCTCTTAAAAATGCTGATTCTCTACTATCTGAAAAGTCTTTCCAGAAATTCAAGATAAGACCATTTCTTCATTTGAACTGCTGATTGCTGAAACCATCTCTGATATTCTTAGGTGAGAAGATTTTCAAATTATCCACTGTGGCAGGCATATCTGATATAAGATTGGCACCATTTTCATTCAGGACAAACTAGATACCATCTTAGAAGACTACTAATGATATGACAATCCATTCTGGAGAATTAGTAACATTGAGGCAGCCATATCTGAGGTGACAACCGCAAGATGATACCACTAACCATTTTGGAGTTAGCAATAACAAGATTGTTCAGATGGCTGAGGCCATACAAGATGTCAGATTGGCATGATTTTCATTAGTACCAACTACACATTATAAGAAGTCTTCTGATGATAATCCATTGCTGATATGACTTTCAAGTTAGAGGAGCAGCGATAATATTTTGAAGATGGCTAATGTGGTGGCGATATTGGATATGAAATCAGCACAATTTCTATTTAAGACCATATAGGCACCACTGATGTCTTCTGGTGAAAACCACATGCTATGACATTCTGTTCAAGAGAAGTAGCAATAACAAGATTTTTGAGCAACAGAGTTTTAAAAAATTAGCCACTGTGGCAGCCGTACTGGATGTAAGATTGTCACCATTTTCTTTAGGAGCAACTACACATCATAAGAAGTCTTTTGATGAAAACTCCATCTGGATATGAAATTCTGTTCAGAAAAAGTAGTAATGACAAGATTTTCAAGATGGTTGCTGTGGAAACAAGATTATACACAATGTACATCAGATCAGCACCATTTTCAGTCATGATGAAGTAGACATGATAAGAAATCTTTTAATGAAAACCCAAAGTTGATTATGACCAACCATTCAGGAAGACTAGTGATAACAAGAGTTGGCCTTACAAGACAGGGACTACGGTATAACACCGCTTATAATGATGACGCATAATTTCATCCCTTTACGTCAAAAGGATCTAACAGTAAATGTCTTTAAAAATAAAGAATTTTAAGCACTGACCTTGCCCCTGAAGATAGGATCCACTGTGGTATGTGGTTCATATTCTAATGATAATGTATAAATATACCAAGTTTTATTCCTAACCTCAAATGATTTGGAAGCTAAACAGCAGAAAGGAAAGTAATGGCAAGCTTGAATACTAACTCACAACATTTACCTTGAAAACAGGACCACCAATGTGGTACATGACACTCTGTCCGATGTTTCTACATGTGTACCTAATTTAATCTGTATCACAAATATTTTTGAAAGTTACTGAGCAGAAAGTGATGGCAAACAAATCATTTAACAGTGACCTTGACTTTGAAGCAACCTAAATGTCATAAACAGCAGAAATGAGCAGAAATTTGTTTTTTGGACGCAAGAACAGAAACTCATAAACTATGTTCTCTTCTTAACAACAAGGATTGGGGGTGCGTGTAGGGGTGAGGGCAATAATAATTAAGAGCAATATACAAAAATGAAGAATGGGTCCAGCACACCTGGGCCCACAACTCTGCTTATAATGACGCAGAGTGCTGAATAATATAAACCCCAGTAAGAACCACTGACCCATGGGATTCTACTGGCAGCTATCTCACATATTCACATTGGTGTCATCAGCATTAGTTGCATACTTCATGTAGTTGAAATGTAGTCATAATTAAATCTTGTTGCAGAATATGTTAGAAAGTGTGTGCATGTGATTAGGATTTTTAACTTAGCTTTAACAACTTTTCAATCATATCGCTATGATGTCTGCAGTGTAGCAGTTTACAGTGATGTCTAACACTGGGGCATCATGTTGCAGGCATGTAGCATCATGTCCCACCAGTTACATTATCCTGACACCAGGCAGACAAGTCCTAACACTAACCTTTTAATGCTGGGCGCCTAGCGAAGGCAGCTGTTAATACCATTTTTAGAAGTCTTTTGTATGACTCGGCTGGGGTTCAAACCACTCTGCATCCGAGGCTGAGGCTCTAACCACCAGGTCATCAGAGAGGTTATAACAAAACTTCAGTCATTTTTTCTCGTTCATATGTGTTTCATGAATTTGATATTAATATTAAAAACAGGCCAAACTTATAGATCAAATCTGATTGTCTTGTTTTTATTTCAAAAAGAAAATGGCATAAAAGATACTAATTCCAAACAAGAAAGTCATAAAAGTTTCAAAATTATACAAACTACCAGTTTAAGATACCAGAGTAGCATTCAAATAAATCGCACATAAACTTTTTATAACTGAAAATAACAGCATTGTATACTAGATAGTCCTAAAAGCATTATGTCATCATTGCACTGACAATATGTAGGTCAATGTAGCCCATGGTTAAGAGTTTGTATATTACATCATAAATTATACTAACTGAATTGTATGACTGCACATTCGTTGGCAAATTATGATACTTACTCCTAGATTACTAACATTTATAATAGTTTTGTACTGCAAGTTTTATAAATGTGCTTGGCTGAATTTCTCTGCCTGCCCATGAATGCCTCATCGACTCAAGTTGCTTAACATGAGGGAATGATGAGTGGGATCATCCAAGGGTATAGAAATTGGTGGAAAATTTCTTTTTGATTCCAACAGCTCTTTGATGTTTGTCATCTGTTGTTACAATGGCTGCACCTGTGTGAACTAACCAATCAACAAACTCAAGGAAATCAAGAAACCATACATCCCCCAAAAGAAATGCACAAAGATAAATGTCATTGCTATGCTCTGGCTAGCTTCCATTAATATTAAAAAATTCACATGTGATGAACACAAATGTCAGACTCTACATATCACATGATAAACCTTAGACAGAAGCCATAAAAATATTTTTACAATTGACTCCTCTTCACCTTCCATCCCACCAAAGCTGTATTTACAATTCAAAACTACTTACGTTCTCTATATATCCTCATTAAGAAAAATCACACTAAATGCAATCACACTGCCTCTGTGAGTGTAGGTGGTTAGATACAAAAGAATAGTCCATATTACCTATAACTAATGAATGGACAGATGGATGTTGACACACAATGGACTTGACCACCACACCATACAATAGCTGCCCAAGTGTAGATATAAACGTGTATTTGTTTTCATATAAAAAAATTAATTAAAAACTGCAAAGAACTAACTGTCTGATGATATATCTGATCCACTTTTGAATGATTTGGATATTCTGAGATGCTGCCAGGTTTTTATCTAATGGGGATTGGGGACAGCCCCCCCCCCCCGGCCACCTTTTCACAAAAATAAGGGGGGGGAAGAGGAGGAAACAACCATAACTCAGCATTTTACTTAACACTTTAATATCTGTATCTTTCTTCCCACTCCACTCTGTTAGACCCAAATCAAAATCTGTAAAAGATGTCACCTCCAGTTGTATAAGCATTAACTGTTGATTGTTTCTGAGCTTAATTTGTTCCTTACCCATGTGTGAATATTGTCCTGTGCTTAGAACCCCCTTTCATAGTGTGTCTGAAGAGGCACATATATATATGTGGCATTCACTGTACCTTGCCTAGTGCAGGATAGCTGTGCATACTCACTTAACAAGGGCAATGCACTAATTTTAATTTTGATGATATAAAATGATTTAGGTTATCAAGTTAGTGCCTGAATTTGGCCAATTGGAAAAGGCTGTGTTAGTTGACTCTACAAGTAATGGCGAGCTATACAAAATAACAAATTCAATTATTAGACCATTGTTGATACAAAAGAGTCATTGCGTTGTGAGATAAAAAGATCTAGAAGTTTTTGCATACCACTGAAAAGTTTGAAACTAGATGACAACATGAAAAATCGTAAAGATGTTCTAAAAAGGAGATTGAGACAGTACCAGAAATCCTGGGAAAACAAGTATGAATGCCTGAAATGTGACCCAGAAAAGGATGTGATGTTGTGCACTTTCTGAACCCTGTAATCAGAGAAACACAAAAGTGCATGGATCAATAGAACTTAGGCATGATCAGTAAGAGGGTTATCATGCTGATCCTACGATCAGCCGATTTTAAAAAAATCATATTTTTCAGTCTTGGTCCTAACAGTGATGTCAAACTAAGATATTTGCAAGCTAAGCTTCCAGTCTTTAAGGTTTTTGAATAATACAGGATATTTGTATGGAAACATATGGTATTTATTAGATCTGAACTTCCATAAATTTACTAAGTAAACATCGATAACTGGGCTATACAGAATTGAGAAGGTTTCCCATGTACTACAAGAAATTGATACAAACTAGAAATAACCCCATATTTACTATATTTCAATAGTTTCCAATGCAAACATGTCACCTTCATATAACTGGTACCAGTTACACACTGTTTTTGAAACACTGCAGAATATACAATAGAACTATGTACAATAACCAAGATAAACATGAGCCCCATTCAGGAACCTTAATTTATAGACAGTAATTGGTCAATTGAGATGCCAGTTTAAACCTCTTGAAAATATTATTAAACTTTATTATGAGGAAATTCTTGGATGGCAAGGTCAATGGGTATATGGTATGTACACATATATATTTAATGAGAAATATCAAATATTCTATTTGCAATGTCAGACTTTGGAAATTGTAAGTTGCAGTCAAGTTGTAGTCCCACAGGTGTTGTAGACTTTGACTGATGTTCCAATTACAGATGATACTGCAATTACTTACATGAAGGATGTGTGTAGTGAATGGAGTTTATTCAAATGTATATTGCACATTATTGACTTTTTAGGAAATGTATGAAGCATATGATTCACAATGTATTCTGCAGAACCACCAGGGTCTTATCTGCATTTGTGCCATGATGAATGGCATGCAGCATAACTGATTCACCCCCCCAAAAATGTGATATATAGCTTTAACACTGACAGTATAGCTTTAACACTGATGATGACACCATCACCACCTGATAAATTATACCCATGTTTCACCATGCTTATACAGGTAAGACAAAAGGTACCTATATATAAATTTTAAAATATCCACACTTCTGCACATGCTATCTTTTTTCTTTTTTTGAACTCCACATTTAATCTCCACCTTGGAGCCATACAAAGGAACCAAAACCTTACCCACCTTGGCGCCACATCATAGATTCAAAACCTAGTCCACTTTGAAGCCACATCTAACCATATATGATCACCTTTCTTCAATCACTCAATGCTGATGCAGTAAAGGTTACAAGTAAATTAATCTATTTGTCTATCCACTCAGAGACCATGCTAGGAGAGGTGGGGGCAAAATCAAGCAAAACAGTCACCCTCATCCATAAACATTTTTGCTTCAGCACACAAGGAAAGTGAAGCTGACAACACCCTGCCAAGAATCAGTGCCTAACCAATCTCACCTCCTTGCCTCAATTAAACCCAAGTAGAAAAAATGCTTTATAATCAGCATTTAGTACTTTTTTAGTGCCCTCAAATGTGCAACAATCTCTGATTTTTACCATTAACCATACAAAGTACTCTAAAAAGTGAGTGAAATCACCAGCTTTTTTCAACCCCACAAGCAAATATCTTAGCTCCAAATCATTTTTGTGTCAAATGAGCAAAGTACTTCATTGTTTTCAAATTTAATGTGTAACCAGCAATGAACCATGAGAGTTTTATGTAGGTTTTTTTTTACACTCAGTTAACTTCAAAACACTGGACTGTACTTGGCTATTGTCTACACAATCTTCGAAAGTGTACAGATGGGCAATTATTCTTTTCTTTTTTCACCTTATTAAAAGGCTTCAAAAACATATTGATCACAAAAAGAAGTTTACTCCAGTTAAATTAAAGTATACCACAATAAATGAAATATTGGCAAGTTGTTTGGTGTCCCCTTTACTAAAATGCATATGTACTTACTAATCCTGTATCAACCTCCTTCATCTGCTGTTTTTGTAACATGTCAGCACATTGTGACAGGCAATAATCATAATCAGGTTTTACCAGTGAAGCATCATGTATCCTCAGCAGGTTCCAATTTGTGGAATTTAAAATGCACACATTCTTTGAAGTTAAAAAAGAAAGACATAAGTATAAAATAAAATTTGGTGCTCAGAGTCTTAAATTGAAGTCTGTACAAACAGATTCTTCATTTGTATTTTAACCTGTTATCCAACTATACCAATTTATGCAAAATAAGGTTGTACCCAACTTCCAAGCTCTGTACAGTCAGTATCATGTACGATACACCAAAGTGGGTGGTATTAAAGAAGAGTAGATAGATGTAGTTCTAAAATGATACCAAAAATAAAATAGGGACTTCCTACTTTCATTACGAAATACTGTGGGGAAAAACCAAAGTTTTGAAACCCTTTTTTTAAGCCAAAAGTTCAGGTTTTGAAACCAAAGTTTGTGTCTGGATCTTAGACCATTTGGCCTAAGATCCAAAGGAGACCAGTCCAAACATGGACAGGTGAACCATTGCCAAAAGTACAGTAGGATAAGTCTGAGATTTGGATTAAAATGTGGCCAGGACATGAAAATCATAGGTCCAATAGGCAAAAAACAAATAAAATAAAAACGAGTCCAATTTGTTCCCTTCTGCACATATGCAGGTGAAATAGCCAACTGAAAACATCTTTGATACACCTAGGCCTCTGGTTAAATGAAAAATCTCAATGGCAAATGTATTTGCATGCGTTCAGAAGTAACCCAAAAAATGCAACTCTCCAACCCCTATTTCAGATGAAAACAAAAATGAGTTAGCAAAAGAGACTAATGCTCTAATGGCAAAAAGAATTCGAATGAAACTGAAATAAGACCATTTCTTTTTTCTTATCAGCTAAGTATCAAAACCATTTATATTTATCAGCGATAACAAAGTAGCTTCAAAGTAGCTACTGTGGCAGGCTTATGGGATCTGACATCAGCATAATTTCCATTTAGAACCAACCATCATTATAAGTCTTTTACTGAAAAGGTATAGAACATATACGATTCCTTATTTCTAAAATTATCAACAAATTCACAAAAAGTAGCTGATGAAATGAGCCAAAAAGAGCTTGTGAATATTTTATCCAGGTTCTTTCTGGCTGGGTGCATCTGCTGCTGTAGGCCATAGACAACAAATTCAATATCTCGAGGCCACAACAACAACATGTGACCAATTTACTCTATTTTTACCGTAAGATCAGCAATCATGCTTACACCTTATCAATGATCTATCCAATTGGAAACTTTTAAAACAATATAAATGATACACTGCATACCCTGTTCTTGATAAAAATTCTCCTGTAGGAGCCTATTATATATATATATATATATATATATATATATATATATATATATATATATATATATAAACATTATTAAAATATATTATTAAATAAATAATTATAAAATAATGAATATAATAATCCAGCCTGGTAAGATTACCCAGTTTACATCCAGTAGTACTTGGCCATGCAGTGTAAAAATAAATATGCTTTTAGGTTCAAACCATACTAATGCAAACAATATATCCAAATGCTTATTCTGAAAAATTCCATTAATTTTTTTTTCCAGTAATTATTTTCAACTAAGCAGCAAACTTCATTAGTTTAACTACAGTATTTAATATACTACCACACACAAGCTCCTTCTGTTGACCATATAATTACAGTAGTTGCCTGTGACCATTTCACTAACCACAGGTGTCACTGTCAATAGAACTGCATTATACTTAGACACAATAGAACATCTGGGAAGCATAAGTTCTTATTCTGAAGTACCTGTTTATCTTGTCTACCTTTACAACAAAAGCCAACATTTTTTTTTTAAAATCCAATTGTGTATTTCACAATGTACTGTATTTACACCTTACACAGTGAATAAATTTAGATTCAGGCTGTTATCAATGATAGGTCTGATTTATTCTGTCTGTACGAGATGATGGCACACAGCATTCAGGAAAAAAAATATAATTCATTCTGGTTATCAGTTATCAGTTGATTTTGACATGTGCCAAGGGAGACAACTCTGACAAAGCTGAAAGAGAACAACGCCTACACTGGGGGTTTGAAGTAAAAAGTATGACATTTCCGTTTTCATATTTATATGATCTACAATAATCAGTATTATTCCCACACAAATGTGCACATAATCAGGGGCAAAGCAGAATTATTGGGGAAGGGGGGAAAACATGTAATGGTCAGCTATTAAGTTTTACAGATGTAGGTCAAAACATGTTTAGAGGTGAAAGGGTAGAGGAGCAAGAGCCCCCCCCCCCCTTCCAACGTGCAGGCGCTTGTGCACACACTGTATGATCAACAATAGTAATCATTATTCCCACACATATGTACAGAGCACATGTTGCAAAACTGGAATATGTAGATTACAAATGGTCTCACAGTGCAATGAAACCACATTTATCTGCATCAAATCTTCACGTAAAATTTGTATTGTTCTGAAATTGGGACAAGTTACAGTTGCTAAATAGCTTCTAGTGTATCAAATGCTTTGATATATTAACAGTACATAGCGATCAATAAAATGAGTGAGCCTACAGTGTTGTTACGTTTAGCAGCCAACAGATGGTACACTCACAGATGGGGAATATCACTAGTGACAACAGATTTTCTGATTGGGATTAAATTCAAAATAAATATATATTTACTCGCAAGTATTTTCCATTACAAACATATTGAATTAATGATAATGTCACTGATAGTAACTTGACCTAACTCCTACTGTAAACAATATACACCATGATATATCTGTAAGTGTGGTCTACTCTCGTTTTTGACTGGTCAATAGTATGACATATGTACTATGATAAGTTTGAGCCTACACATTTCGATTATAGACCAATTAATCTCATAGATGAAATTTTCCTCTTTCATTTGACTGAATGCTGAAGTATTAAATAATGTAAATATGACATAACAGATTGTATTATGTGAAATAAAGATATTTGTATCTTTCTTTTATGAATATAACATGTTTCTCATATAATGAAGGACTGCATTTTTATCAGAACAGTATAGACTCAGTGGCTATTTTGTTCACAAATGCTACTATTGATAATTTCAACTTGACATCATCCCTGGCATTCAACCAATTAAACACAGCTATCTGACTCATTCAAGCAAATGACTTACTTATAGTATTAGACCTTATTCTTGACAGCCAATTTTTGTTTTTAAAACTAAGTATTTATAATCAATAACATGTCAAAATGTGTTCCAAGATTTTCCAAGAGGTAATGTTCTGGTAACCTTTTGAATAAGTCAATGGAAATGCAGCAATAACAACAGAGCTGCCAACCCTCCAGAATCGCAAATAAAATCGTAGATAAAAATTAGTGAATTCTGAATGCAGTTAGTGAAAAATTATATAATGACACTAACTCCATCCACTTCCAAATTGATGGTCAGTACTGTATTATATAAAAATCCCAAAATAAAACTAAAACATATACACTGATTATAATGTACTACTTTATTTACAGCCAAATTTACACAAACCTCATGCTATTTGTCATGATATGATGCTGTGGCAGTCTTGAACTTCCTCAATCAGGCTATGGTAAATTTGTTTTCTAAACAGTTCAGGCTTCTTGCCTGTTGGTTAATCTTGGTCACTAAAATTGTTGCAAATTTTCAGCACCTAAGGAGGCACTAAAGTCTGTCTTATTTTTCCTCACAATAGGAAATAATCTTTCAATATCACTGTTGCTGATCTCCAACTAAGAAAGACAGGTTATGTTCAACAAGAAAGCTCACAAACAATGCTTCAGCATTGGTAGCATGCAGGACTCAAGTCGGTGTCTTAAAGTACTCCAAAACTGAAATCTGCTGGGGGTGCTATAGCAGTGTGCTTTCTCACATCGTTCTGCCACATGCCCATGGTATGATGTATGATAGGTAAATTGTAAGCAACAATACCAGCCCTTGTGCACATTCCCAACTGTAAAATTCGTGGCACACTACTGTGCAAAAAGCATAATGTACATCAATGTTTGATGGCTGAATGCTAGGCCAAATTTTGGTGTACTACTTCACTTTTTGTGGAATACAAATCTTTTTCCTTGGAGCTGAAAATATTTTAACTGTAGTGTAGCTTAATTACGAAATGGTATTAATCCAGAAGATGAAACGTTAAAAAGGTGAATGATTAGTGGTGTCAGCGCATGTGCGGAAAACCGTGAATTCAAGCAAATTACGATATATGCTAATTTTTCAATCTCAAAAATTCCAACACTAGATAAAGCTGTCTTCATGTAGTTTTCCAACCTCAATGTGCTTTTTGCTACCAATGTGCTTCCTCACATCATCCCTGCCACCATGCCCAATGCTAAAATTTGTGGCACTCTGTGTGCATAAATGATGATGTATATCAGTGTTTGATGGCTGAATGCATGGCCAATTTTTGGTATATTCCAAACTAAACTTCACTTTTTGTGCAATACATTTCTTTTTCCTTGGTGGTGAATATGTTTTCAAGATGCAATGCCAAACGGTAATTCAAATCAATGTTGGCGGTGCATATGCAGAGAAAATTTCCGGCTAGGTCACAGTTTCTTTCAAAAGCATCTGTAAAACTACTCATATATAAACAGATTAAAATACACTAAAATGCGTGCTATGGATCCAACTGTACAAATCTGCTATAGTTTTACTAATGTCGCGACTAGCAGTACTGGACCGTTTCAGCAACTGCACTTAATGGGAAAATTTTAAATAATTGAGAATTGGGGAATTCGTGATTTTGCATGCAACGTGAATCCATGAATTGCTGTAGAAAGTCGTGAAATTCACGCCAAAATTGTGAGGGTTGGCAGCTATGTAACAATCTGAAAGTGAATCAAATCGTTTGACACATGTTAATGCTCTTCAGTCACACTATTCAGTCTCCCAAATGCGACAATACAAGACTTCATCTGACTGGATGATAAAATTAGCAATTATGATAATAACACAGGTCACAAGAACCTGAAATTTAAAATCACTCTTTCTCACTTATAAGTTATTCTATATAGCTATTTACTAACAGTTTTCTCAATTCTCTGAATAGTGAATGAAATTATTAACTGATCTCAAAATAATTTATCCTTGTTATGAGTAAAATCTGTTCAGATTTGTAAATAACTCATTAAGCTGCTGAACAGCAGCCTCTTGTATATTTCCACACCAGAACAGCAGTTCCTACAGTCTGTACTGCAGAATAGCAGTTCCTACAGTCAGCACTGCTGAATAGCAGTTCCTACAGTCTGTACTGCTGAATAGCAGTTCCTACAGCCTGTGCTGCTGAACAGCAGTTTATACTGCATTGCTGAGTAGCAGTTTTAATTAGTTTTATTCAGGCAAGCAGATAATGTTATATTTTCATATATTCAATCAATGTATTTATTGTCGCATACTACAAGAAATAATGAAAGTAACATTCAAATTTTTATTAGGGGAACTTCTATTACTGTGTATAGTTCATACTCCTTAAGAATCATACATGGCTGCAACATTTAATTTTTCAAATAGTTTCCAATACCATCATTTGAATAGCTCATGACTAATTAAAATTTTCCAATATGCATTGCAAACATTTCATTACATTTCTCAGATTCGCTCCACAGTGAACACAGTTCTTAGATAACAGTAAGTTAGGCAAATATGGTGCTTAGCATTTACTGCATGTACGATGTGCAAAATGCTGTTGTATGAAATTCTATCACAATGGATAAAAAAGTATTCTTCTCCACTGTCATGTCCATACAGAAACTCTGTGCAAAATTTATTGCAAACATTTCTTACTTTACGTATTTTGTCAGTATAATTAAAAATGCAAAATTTTCACTAAAAATACATAATAAAATTCTACAAAATCCAGAATGGTTGGAATCCCTCCATCATTAGTGATATATGCTGACTTTTCATGCATCACATGATGTCGGATCAGCCAATAAAAAATAAAAGCATCACACAGAAATCATTTGATAATAAATGAAGGTCAGGGCCTGCATTTTGAGTCCATAATCAATGTACTACTGTAAAACTTGCAATCATGAACCCAAAGTCAAAAGGTTTCGTAAGCAGGTCACAGAATGAAGCATCTTATCTTCAACATTATTCATCCAATGTATGAAGAATATACATCAAGAGGTTAAGGAAATACGAGCAAATGAAACCAACTTCAACCACAACCTGAATGCAAATTTATTTTTAGTGCACTATGACCTTGACACACCAAGGTTAACGTGGAAATGTATGTCTTAGCTTCAAAACAATTCATGCCAAGCACGATGAGAATCTATCAAGGATATCAGGAAATATAAGCAAATATAAAACTGTAACCACAATCCCAAATACAAATTTTCATTAACTAAGACTTTGACCCAAAGGTACGATGGGCAGGTGAGCATTTCATATAATAAACTTAGTTTGATAATGATTCATGCCAGGAATGGTGAGAATCCATTAAGGGTTTTAGGAAATATACATATGTGCAAATGAAAAACTAATCATAACTAATTGTTGAAGACAATAAAGCAGCCAAAATTCGAGTGTCTGAAATGTCTTGCTTCTGACTGATGTGAAATCAACAAAAATCCTCTCGTTATTCAGTTAGCCTATTACTCACCCAATGATGCAATCTTTCTGACCTCGACTCCACCTTCGTATTCATTCTGCTGCAGTTCATCACTGCCTGAATCTATGTTGCACAGATTACCATGGCAGCAGCAAAAAGTGAGGTTTTTTAAGGACAAATGTGAAGCATCTAACTGGCAATTATCAACTGTACAGGTATTGTTATACTCAATCCAGCATCCTGAAATAAATAAACAAACACTGTTAATTCAATGCTTCTTCACAGTTGCAATTAACAATGATTTAAAGACTTGATGAATAATGAGCCTTCTGTGGAAATGTAAGGATTCCTTTGGTAATCTGCAAATCTGTGGATTGAATGATTGTAGTTTTATGGCACACAAGTACTTTAGCACCACAAGAAAGGTTATATGATAAATGAATTATTAAGAAAGGAGAGCGATAACTGTATAAAACCACAATGATGATATGGTGAAAATATATGAAGGTTTCCAATTTAATGGTGTGTATAAAGGGTAATTAGACAATGAAAAATAAATTGGAATGATTGATAGTACACCTGTTGGTTAAAAATACTCAAAAGATATGGTGTACAAACAAGCCATATTTCAGAATAAATGTTAACTTCCTTCTAGAAATTTAAAATACAAGACACATTTACCATATCAAAAAGTCCCTTCATGTGCTGAACACTGTAGTAATGATCGTGTGTGGTTTGGAGATCGAAACGATCTATCAGGAAGTGCTTCATGGTGAAAGATTCATTTCAGGAAATGCACTTGGGTGGATCTTCACCCTTTAATATGATGGAGTGGGTTATATATACTGTAAGTTTGACCAATTCTAATTTGTGTAATGACTATCTCATCCTTACAGATGGTTCTGTACTAAGGTGGCCATTCCCCTAAGGTGGATTTGACCACATTGAACTTCTTATTGACAGCATCAGTCTACGATACCTGCCACTTACTAAATAAGGATTCTTTCCACCAGGTTTAAAATCAGCGAATGGCATTATAAAATCAACTAGTTGCAAATATAGGATTACTTTGGGAGCATAGTCAGCTCTTTCATTACCATTAATACCAACATGACTGGGTAACCAACAGTAATGATTATATAGCAAGATGTACACAGCTTGGTATGTTTAATGAGAATACTGGTTAATAATGGATTTTCCAACTTCCTATTGTGGAATGACTGAAGCACTGATAGCGAATCAGATAAGATGATGGAGTCTGAAATAATTTTGGCTGTGATATATTTTAGGCAAAGTTTTGTAGTGCGGTTTTCACAAATAAAGGCTGTAGCAGCCTTTCCACCATTCTTTGAGCCATCAGTATGGTAATGTATCAAAAATTAATTTAAAAATAACAAAATTCACCAGGAGAAATTAAATCATAAGTCTCCAAACACCAAACATGCTTTGTATTGATCATTTGTTCAATTGTTTTACAAACACAGCTTATCAAGCAATGGGAAGGTAGTTTTCATGCTATCCTTACCTGATTTGGGAACAGGTTATGGTGGCCTATTCCCAAGCTTCAGGTACATTATCAGTGGTTCATAAATCAATGAGAATCTCCAAAGAGCAATTAGTAAACGTTCCATTAACTCATCAAGCCCTGACCCCGATGTATCATGGGCCTTGTTTAATGCATCCATAAGTTTCCAATGTGAAAATGGATGATTGTAATTCGTTGAATTATCTGATATGAATTTTCAATGTATCTTCTCTTTTTCTGACTTTTTAGTCTTTACAAATCTGCTGAATAATTGGATGATCATGAATTCTTAGGAATACTATCAGTAAGTATATTTGCTATATCATGTTCGGAGGTGAAGTTTTTATTGTTTAATTTTAGATGTTAGAAGTTGTTGTTGTTAACATTACCATTTACTTTGTGGATCATGGCCCATACTTTCTTTATAGAGAAACAAGAGTTTAAAGTAGAAACATAGTTTTTCTACCATGTGCTCATACTACTTTAATTGTGCAGTGAACTTTAGCCTGGAATATGCCGTACCTACTTAAATTTTTGGGCATTATTGATTATTAAATTTTCTCAATGCTTCTTCAGTAAACCATGGGGCTTTTTGTTTCATTCTTTTTGACTTCGATGAGGACACAGAAATGGCTTCTTTTATAGGTAATATACCTGTAAAATGCTAAGCAGAATCACTGACGTTTATAAAGGTATTTCTGTTATGCCTAGTTCTGAAAAGTGTTTCAAACTTTCCAGTGTGAAATGGGCTCATCAATGGCAGACTTGATGTGTATCAGATTGGAAAGTGGTTGCTACTGTGAAGGTTATCAGTACCTTCCAATCATAATCCAAAAGCAGTGAAGGATAACAATCTGTCAGATCTATGCGTGTACATATACACATTCCCATATGTACATATATCATGACTTGGTGTTATATAGACACAAATCATGCCTGGAAATGAAATATCTAATTTTTTGCCTCTATGTCATTTATGTACTTTGATCCCCATAAAATGTTGTGGGCATTGAAATTCCAGAATAGAGCTACTGAGGTAAGCAGCTGTTGAACAAGGCTGTCTAGTCCATTTTGTTGCAAGCTGGTGTTTGGTGGTACATATATAAATGGAACAAACTATAACCACTCAGTGAAAAGTGATGCTTACAGCAATGGCTTGCAAATTTTTAGTTCAAAGGAATGACATTATGAGTAGCCCTATTGTTCACAACAACATTTTTGGAAACACGAGGATTCCTTCCAAGATCCACAAATCTATGAAAACATAAGGGTAACTTCCACAATGCACAAATTAAATACTGATGGAAATGTCAATTGATACTTGTGGTGAATAAATGAATTGACAACATATGCCATAAAGAAGCTGATGAAAACTAAATGTACCAAGGATATGTGTGTGTGATATAGATTTTTAACATAGCTTTAACAATTTTTCAGTCATATCGCTACGATGTCTGCAGTGTGACAGTTTATAGTGATGTCTAGCACTGGGGCATCATGCCACAGACATGCATCATGATGTCCCACCCAGTCATATTATCCTGACACCAGGCCGACCAGTCCTAATGCTAACCTCTTAATGCTGAGCGCCCAGCGAGGCAGCTGTTAGTACCATTTGTTTAAAGTCTTTGGTATGACTCGGCCGGGGTTCAAACCCATGACCTCCCGCATCTGAGGTGGACGCTCTAACCACTAGGCCACTGGAGCGGTCAAATGTGCCAAGGAACAATACTTCTCACTTTTAAATAGTTTCTGATTCAGTATCACTAAAATGCATGCCTAACACACAATTTCGAGATCAATAATGGAAAACCATAAATGCTCAGTCCCTTTCCTTTCACAACCAATCAACTATGATTAAGACTGATGATGTGCCAGTATCCTACACTTCCCAAGACTGCATAAGCCAAGCACTGGTCCAGCAGCTACAGTGCACAGAACATTAAAGAAAGTGCGGGAAATATCTTAAAAATTAATGATAATTGTGTCAGATGAATCTGGTGCTTGATGTTTACCCACTAATAAATCAACACTTAAACTTATCTACTGGTAAATTTGCAGAGTATGCTTGGCTTGAGCTGAAGCTGATGAAAGAAAAACATCTGATTGAAAGATTTTCAAGATGAACATTGTAATGACCATATTGGATATCAGATCAGCACAGTTTTTACTTAAGACCACCTAGACACCAGTCATCCAGTGAAAACCCTATGCTGATATGACTTGCCATTCAGGAGGTTTAGCAATAACAAGATTTTCAAGACAGCTGCTATGGTGGCTATAATGGATGTCAGATCAGCACCATTTTCATTTAGGATCAACTAGACATAAGAAGTCATTTAGTGAAAAGCCCAATTTGAAAAGACCATCCATTAAGGTGAAGTAGCAATAACAAGATTTTCTTGATGGCCATAGGATATCTAAACTGAACCATTTTCATTCTGGACCAACTAGACTTCATAAGATGTATTCTAGTGAAAATCCATGCCAATATGACTTTCCATTCTGGATGAGCAGCAGTAAGATTTTCAAGACGGCTTCTGTAATGACCATATTGGGCATCAGATCAGCACCATTTTCATCTGGGACCAACTAAACACCATAAGAAGTATTTTAGTATTAAAAAAAAACATGCTAATATGACCATCAATTTAGAAGGAGTGATAAGATTTTCAAGATGGCTGCATTGGTAGCCATACTGGATGTCTGAGCAGTACCATTTTCATTTTGGACTAATTAGAACTGGCAAGTGCAAACTATGGCCCATGACCCAATATTTATCCACGTATTTACCTCAAAGGGTGTGTCTTTAAAACTCACTTATCCGGCTCACATCCTGGAAATTGCACAAGCATGAACCAGACCTTATGATGAACGTGTGCACGTGTAAATTTTCATAGTAATGGTCCAAAAAGTTTAGAAGAACCAATAACAAACCTCAGTCAACAGATGACTGACAAGCCATCCCATAAGCTCTTCTGGTCTATGACCAGCAGGTTAAATACCGGTCTTCTGAAGAACATAGTGACCAGAATGTAAATGGCATTATTATGTCACTCGCTGCTTAAGAAATATAGACAGGAATCAAAGCATATCAGCTGTAGGTATATTGTAATGCTGTGTCAAAATTTCTGTTCAATATAGCAATTTATGCAGAATACATATAACTTTCAAATACTTACTGACTGGACCTTAATACTGTACCTGAAGGTTCCATCAACGCCTGAAAAGTGACACCTATGTTTTCACAGGCATGATACAAACCACCACAAATACATAATCATTTATATAACTTTTGAATGACTCCAATTGGCTGTATGCAGGATCCCAAACCTTTTTGGCTATACACATGTACTCTTGGTTGTGAAACACCATGCCACACTGAATTACACACTCATAAATGGCACTGAAATAGCCCCATATGTCCATGAACCAAAACCTTGTCACCCAATCAGCATTAAGAATTATTATCCTTATAAGCTACATCAGACCATCCTCTCTCAATTAGTGAAAATGGAATTCAGGTAAAAAGATCTGACAGATGAACTATGGATGGACAACACCAATGACAATGTATGCTCAAAATGCAGATAAAGAAAATGCATTTACCTTGCAATACAATACTCAGCAGACCATTTCCATCCTTTAACCATGCTGTAAAACAGTTATAATGATTGTCACCTGGGCCACATCGCTCTGTATTGTTCACCAGATATGGGATGTGGGTGTGCGAGAAGGTGGTGCCATTACCATAGAATTTCGAACGATCATCTCTATAGGCACAGTACGTATATTCTTCAGTGTCAGGTACACCTGAAATAAATATATTTAAACATCTCAAACTAGCAAGAATCAATCTGGATTTAAATCTTAACAACGATCATCTACTATTCTGTTGTTCTGAGGGGTCAATTCCTTAAGTTGACCATCTATGTAAGTGGAGGATTCAGTTGTTCCGAGGAGTCCATTCAATAGTTTCACTGTCCAATGTTTATAACTCAGGGTTTCAAAACCAAAGTCATTTGACCTCTGACCCCATAATCTCAACAGTCTAAATGAAACTCTCCAAGTCAAAATTGATATTTCAATAGTCATTAATTTTTTACCATCATGATCTCATGGCTGGAAATGTTTGTTATTCATGGACAGCAAACTAATATTGACTACTTAGGACTGTGGAGATCCGATTTTAATCAGATTGAGTAGTGTGTAAGAAACAGACGAACAACAGTAAGAGAGACATGGCCATTTCTGATTTTTGGTACAAGTGTTTCTCTTTCTAATTATGTATGACTGTGTACATAGTCGGTATATTAAACAGAAAAAGGATACATTATTATATATTTGCTTCTCAACAGATTCTACTTTTAAGCCTTCAAATCATTTCAAATGAAAAATATAACTATGACAGTTATATATAAATCAAAAGTCTTTTTCTTCTTCTCCTCAGAATTCTTACTAACTTTCTGTTTATTTTGAATTTGATGTTAGGAATGATTATCACTGTCTGGTTGTATCTCAGACAGACAAAAAAAAAAATATACTTCTTGAAGCCATTCTAATTTAACAGCTGACAAAAACATCCAACAAATTTATTCCATCTCATTATTCAGTCTCAGGTGGCCAAGTGGTCTAAGGCATGGGTTAAAATGACAGCTCGGCCCATAGAGGGTATAGGCGAAAGTTTGCCAGTAGCATACAACTTACGCTAATCAGTCGCCAATAAAACACAATTCAAGTCTGTCCACTTACCTTTGATAACTGGCTTCATGATCATGCATATTTTCAACAGTTTTGATCATAATTTAATTGGCAATCAAATAAACGCTGATATTTTATCAAAAATTAATCCGACCAAGTCATAACTGATTCCCTCTTTCTCTAAATATCATAAACATCAAAGATAAACTCAAAACAATCTAACCCTGATTCAATCATGCACACTTAAGCATGACAGCAGTGACCTGTTAGCTCCTTCCAATTCATACTGATTTCACAAAGGGGCAACATTATTGGCCAATAAGGTGAAACTGTACTCTAGCAAATATCGATCACCAGTGCACACAGTGAATTTGTTATGGAACCTCAGTAGGAAATTATGCTGGAAGCAAATCAAGGGTAATTAAGGCTGATGCTACAGCCCAAATCAACATGCATAAAAAACAGGTTGAAATTTCCATGCAACAGAAATGGGTCACATTTAAATTCCAATCATCAAAGCTCAAGGGTACATGTCTATTAAGAACCATGTAGGTAGAAGATTCTCTGGTTTTCTGGCTGGGGGGGGGGTCCATTATGTAAGTGTATGTGTGTGTGTGTGATTTGGATTTTTGACATAGCTTTAACAATTTTTCAGTCATATCGCTACGATGTCTGCAGTGTGGCAGTTTATAGAAATGTCTAGCACTGGGGCATCATGCGGCAGACATGTAGCATGATGTCCCACCCAGTCACATTATCCTGACAACAGGCTGACCAGTCCTAACACTAACCTCTTAATGTTGCGCGCCAAGCGAGGCAGCTGTTAGTACCATTTTTATAAGTCTTTGGTATGACTCGGCCAGGGATCGAACCCATGACCTCTCGCATCCGAGGCAGACGTTCTAACCACCATTTTGTAAGTTGGCTATCCAATATATGAAGATGAAGAATTCTATGTTGTTCCATAGGGTCCATGCCTTAAGCTGACAATCCAGTATATGCATTGCCAATAATGGATACTCTGTTGTCCTTAGGGGTGCATGCCATAAGTTGACTATCCAGTATTGTCCTGTACAAGGAAGATACTGTTGTTCCGAAGTGTCAATTACACAAATTGACTATCCAGTGTAAGTAGGTTTCAATATCAATATTCATATATCAATAGGTGAATATGAAGATAAATCAGAAACTTTATGGATAGTGGGTGTCTGTGAGTACCACATTTAGTTCACATAAATAAATGACCATGCACTGTATTCAGTCACATGTAACCATCTATATTATTAACATTTTCAGATAATTACAAATTTTGTTAAGTCTCACTTAATAAATAATGAAAGATGCAAGTTATAAATAATATACCATATAATATTTATATTTATAGCTATAAACAATATATATATATATATATATATATATATATATATATATATATATATATATATATATATACATATAACCTAACCTTCTATGGTCCTGCAGAAGAACTGTACATAAAATATTCCCTTTTACTATGCCTATAAAGGCAATGCTATATCACTTGTTGATAATATTTATTATTCTTGCGCACAAAAAAGGAGAATTTTCCCTGATCTGTAGTCAGTAAACTGTAAATTAATACAAGTTTCTTTCAGAAAAAAAAGCATTTGGAGTTAAACAGTATGTGAAGTTATTCTTCCTACAGTGACTGTGATGAATGATGTGCTTCTTGTTAAATTACTAAAAAAAATGCCTTGATTAAAGTTCACTGCCAGGCATTTTTATGGCACCATATGACCACCCAGTATTAAGTAATTACAAAACAGTCTAGATCAAGTGCAAAGCATATACGGTGCAGTAATCCAACAGACACATCCTTAGCAAAGGGTGAAATTATGACATTTAAATGTTCAACTGACATCAATTAACATGTACAATCAAAACAATTCAAAGGTAGGTGAGGATAGTTTTTTAATTTGTCCCTTGTCCATGTTCTTAATTTAAGACCATCATATAATTTTTCCCTGCTATTATTGTGTAATAATTAAAGCCTGAACATACTTGTGACTTAGGTGTTGTTCTTAAAACTGATGTAACGCCTGGACACATCAGACAGTGGCCTAAGTGGTTAGAGCATCCGCCTTGGATGTGGGAGGTTGTGGGTTTGATCCCGGCCGAGTCATACCAAAGTCTTATAAAAATGGTACTAACAGCTGCCTCGCTAGACACTCAGCATTAATAGGTTAGTGTTAGGACTGCTTGGCCTGGTGTCAGGATAATGTGACTGGGTAGAACATCATGCAACATGTCTGTGCCATGATGCCCCAGTATTAGACATAAACTGCCACACTGCAGACATTGTAGCGATGACTGAAAAATTGTTAAAGCCATCTTAAAAAATCCAAATCACAAATCACAGTTACATAACAGTATGCAGACACTCAAATGCCAACAGTCAACTAGAAACAGTGCCAGAAACCCATGATTAGACACATGGGTTCAAGGAAATTAGAATATCTCAAAAATTACTAAAATGGCAACTATTTTGATGTGTATTAGGTTGTTTTAATAAGGCTGCAACATTTACAGATGTAAACAAATTGATGGCCGCAAGTGTTTCCAAAATCTGTAACCATGCAAACAATCTTACATGTGGCTGTCAGTGACACTGGAACTACCAGCTCTAATTAAATTATACTAGAGGTGAAATGATACACCTGTGCCACGTATTGATACGATTCGCAATACACAGCCTGTGATATGATACATATCAATACATATATGAACTTGAAGGTCTCTCCATCTTTGGAAGGTAGGTGGTGCCCTTTTATGTATGTTGACCTAATGGATGTTATTTCCAGTATGCAGATTACAGACAGTCATACATTTATCATATATTTATATGCAATTCTCATCAATGACAAGATAACAAAAATACTTTCAAACAGACTCCCTGTTGGTTGTCAGTGAGTTTTACTGAAGGTTTTAGGCCATTTAATGGTGGCTCCATTTAACTCACTTTAGCCACCATATCCTTTGTTTTGCAATGCATGAATGCTTTGAAAACATCTTATTACCAATTTCATGTCTCACTTAAATTTGGAAGATATTACATACATTACAAGAAATAATGCAGTTTCCTCTTGCAAAGAAAATCTCATCAAGAACAAATCCAGGCATGGGAATGATGATGTATACCAACAAAATCAATTTTCCAGAGCTCACAGATATTATCTTTTGGAAACATCTGCTCCAAAATAGGATTTTTCACTAACATAAACTTAAATTCTTAAATCAGTAGTTAACTGACTAATAAGCCCGATTTCTTATCTACTGGTATTCTATAATGCTGTATAAGGGGTTTTTATTCCCTCAATGCCATACTCTGCTTGTGCAGAGGTATTCAAATAAATATCTTTACTTCTTAATTTAAATTTTTCATCCTTATTTATTTAGTTTATCTTAACCTTCATATGTATACATGGTTTTGTACTATATGATCCGCTGGGTTATACTGACTAATCAAAAATGAAAATTACATTATACTTTTAAATTGTCTGTAGTTTAATTAGGTTCAATATTCTGCCTTTCAACATTTAATTTCAAAATACCACTGAAAGGGAGGTTGACCGTCATGCCATGTATTTTTGTCCATCCATTAACATGTACATCTGACGCGTATTTAACACCATTTCGGGCTCAAAGTCATTCATTGGTATCTCCATTAACACTTTCACAGCTCCAATAATCCAATATACTTCATAATTTTAAAAATTATTGTCATCATCACTATCATCAGCCAGTATTTGCGGAACAAAAACTTAATGAACCATGCTGGGAATCAGACATTTTGGGTTTTCTTGGTAGCCTGTATTTTAAACAAGCATTTGTACAACTTTCTTGATGGAAGGTTCAAACTACAACATAATGCTTATTCCAGGGCACAATGTGCCAATAAAATTTAGTAACCATTTATGTCATGCCTGAAGAACTCAGCTGTGTAAACAGTTGCCTCCCAAAAAACAGATGTAGCAAGAAGAATGGTTAAATAAAATATTTTATACTTCGCCAAACAACATTTTCATATGCATGACTTTCAACTAATTTGTGGGAGTTTTCCTGCATCAATGTTCTCCAGGTGTGTGAATTCATATAAATTTTGCACTATTCATGCAATCACACACCCTGGCAGCATCTCTGTTTAAGTACTTTACATATGAATTAATGACTTTTGCACAAAGTTTCTCTGTAGCTTTGCCAATACTTCCTGTTTGTTATGCAGGGAATAAGCTACATTATTTCTGATTGGTGGTTATTGTTTATTGACCGCAACAAGCAATAACCATCAATAAGAGTTCAATGTAACATATTTCACCATTTGACACCCTGGTAGTATAGCTTTCAAATCGACCGAAGTAGGCAAGATAAAATTCAACGAAGAAACCTCGCATAAAAGTGGCTATTAAATGATGAGTAAAGTAGGTCATTACACACATTGAACATGTTTGGAATGTATCTTATATGCTGAACATGCTGCTGGCTTATGATAGTTAGCAGGGGGGGGGGGCAGATTACAAACCATGTCAGTTTGTGTTAATTTATAGATGGCAAGTGAGTATTCTTGATAGTCTGTTTTGTTTTTACAAATGAAAATTAGTGACAGTGACTGCAAATGCTGTTTCAAATGAATTCTAACTTTAAAGAATAACAAGGCAAATCAATAATAATTATTCATGACTGCTGAAGACTAAAGTAACTTGCATATGGTAAGTATCGTTTTGTGTTGATTCTCCATCTCTTGTAACGATATGTGTATCATTACAGTAAAAGTATTGATGCATCAATATATCGACAAATCGTTTCACCCCTAAATCATACATCTCCATATCTCTGCATAAAAGAGGATTGCAGAATTTTTCTGTTAATTATTTTCTAAAGATAAAGAATGTGGCATCTCTAGGAAAAGGATGAAGTTAATGAATAAGGAAAAAGACTTCAGAATATATATATATATATATATATATATATATATATATATATATATATAGCATGATTAAAGAAATTACACTAATCTGTCAAAAACAGGGTAACAACTATATGAGATATTCTTAAATATTTGGCCTCTCATTGTGAGATCAACTGACTTAGCATTGTTGCGAGGTGAACAATCTCACAAACCGGCTATACAGCACTGATGGCTCAGGCAGTAAGACACCGCCACCCCCACCCCAATCAAACATATCAAGGTCAAGGCCTTGCATCATAGAACTACGGGGAGCAGTTCATTTTGTTTTTATTGTACAAGTCATACAGGACATGTAGGTGTTCAGTACCAACTATTTCAGTAATGGGTACAATATTTTTAATTTGACGACACATACTTTTAAATAGTGATTATTCACTTCATTTGGATTGTCGTAGATCTAAATTTTTTGAAGGTCTTTATTTACATGCACCCAAAAAACACAACTAAATGTTAAAGTATGTGGACATATTGGATGAAGTCAATCTAAAGGTGTCACAAGGAAATCTGTGTGTGTTGAAAACAATTCGTACTTCCATGTTATTTTTATGATAGACCTTATGTCCTCTTTTCTTGACTCAGTTATGTAGATGGTCACCACTAAGGAAAAGTCCATGGGATTTAATAATTTTTGTTTGATAGTTTTTTTTATGACATTTATGATACACAGCAATCACCAATCGCCCATGAACTGAATATACTTTGGTTAAACTATATTAGTATTCAAGTTCTGAACAACAATTATTACAGATTTAATACGAGCCAATGCGCCTACATCATGACCACGTTGACATACACTTTAGAGAAGTACAAGAGTAACTCATAACAGACGGACGATTTGTTACATTCTACACAACTATACGTTGCTAAATTGTGGGTGTATCTACTCTACAGGCGAGAGCGAAACACCAAGTTACCAAAACTTCTTACACTTACAGCCCTTTGCTATAGCCAGTACACTGTACAGTTACTATTCTTTACTTCTTGAATAACAACAAATATCATTATATAGGAAATAAGCAAATAAATATTCATTAATAGTCTCTCTATTTATCGCCGCAACATACTTCCACTTTTTAGCAACGAAAATTCGTGAAATTATACTCCCGACATAGTGTCTCCATCTAGACTCCAAGTATCTAACTTATCTTCTGTCGAGAAGGTGGGATAATTTTCTCATAATTGTTAGGTTCTAAAGACATTTATGACTGCTAATTTTGAGTCTATTACTAAGTTTTAATTATCAAAACTGCAACAACAAAAAACAGGCTACAGCTCCAAATACAAACCTGAAATACCAGTACTAACAGATGCTAATAAGAGACAGAGGATTGTCTTTATGTATTCCGCCATGACAGTTTACATTTTTCAGCCGCTAGGGCGCGCAGGTCATTAAGGTCAACAGTAGGACGCACACTACTTTTACTACTATTAGTACGCCAGTAGTTTTAATGAACAAACTAGTTACAAGACTATTCTTGCAGTAAATGTGCCTGCGTTTAAGGAAACGATCCACAATTAGCAAAAATGAAATAAAATTGATATAAATAGCGGACAAATCTAGGTATATATTAGAAATGAGCGGTACTACCAGTATACCGGTTTACTGCGATGTTTGTTTTTCGTCCGGTGGTACGTACGATGGTACTTTATCACTGTACCGGCACTTCGGTAGTTTCTGTCGGTAAGGAATATACGGAAAGTCCAGAGTAATCTTGTTAGGAATGTAATAATTTTAACAGCATGTTTTCATTTTCATGACAAAATCATTCAAAACATTATTATTAGTTATATACAATAACAAGAAAACAGTTGTATTTTTTTGTCACAAATTAAGTTTTAATATTACAAAACATAATTATATTTATGATCCTTTCATCACAGATACAAGTGCCAACGTTGTGTCCAAATTTTGTATTGTGAAAGATATTCTGGCCAAATCCAAATTTTGGAATAATTTATTAAAAACAATAACAACAACATATCACTTTTAGTTGTTTACTAGCATATGTTAAAGCATTAATGTCTGTAATCCTTTGTTAGACTGCAAATCATCCTAAGATTTTCAGGAGAGCAGTTGTTTTCTGTTTTAATTTTACGAATATATAACGTCCACTAAATACTTCCTTATTTGTTGAGTACCGGTAAGCCTGTTTTATGTTTACTGGCCCTAAATATCTTACTTATTTGGCTTCGAACATAACCGCGCCATTGTTAAACTTTTGTTGGACCGGTAAAGTCATTTCATAAATAAATTTCACAATGGCGAGGACCAAGCAGACTTAAAGAAAAAGGACAAGTGCAAGTGCAATGGGAGTTTGACAATCAAGATTTGAAAAAATCACAACAACCAGAACAAATACTGACAAAGAAACAAATACAAAAAACAGGACTGTGAAGATGAGCTTAGAAGAATACAACTCACAAGAGCGAGCAGCACGTGCAGTACAAAATGCCAAAAGTTTGAAAAAATGGAGGCTAGAAAATTTTTTCAAAATAAGAAGAGTAGAGAGGACGGAAGGATCTTTTCTAGAATGTATACACCATGAAGGGACTCAGTTCCTAGATATGACCAAAATATCCAGAGAGCACGTACCAGGCACAGCAGATGTCATGATTGCAATAAAGGTTCTTTATCCAGACCAGGTGAAAAGAATATACTCGATAAACAGGGAAGGCTATAAAGGATACATGTTGAGATCAAGGGATAAGGAACCAATACTACCTTTGGGAGAGATGACAATTAAAGAGCTACCTGTTACAGTAAGGAAACCACCACCAATCCTGAAGAAAATAAAAAAAACAAACGGGAGAGTTATATTTGAGTGATATCCCTCTAGAGATACCCCTGGAAGCAACAAAGGAAAGATTCGAAGAGAAGTACAATATAAAGGTCATATCGGCCAGATTGGATACCATTCCCTTGACATCTATCTACAACGGGAATAGGATATTTGAAATAGAGAAAGGCCAGTTAAGAGACGTAAAAAGAGCTTTCTATTTATTTGGGTTTCTGACGAAAACATGGTACAAGGGCTGTATTTACCACAGAAAATGTAATAGATGTGGTCTAACGGGGCACACACCACATAAATGTCCAGGGAACTTGGATCAGCAACACCAGCAAGGAAAAAACCAACAGGACAAAACAGACTTAAGAACTGAAGTAGAAACAACAAAACAGCAAATAAGACCCAAGACGCAGCATATAGAAAGCCAACAACTACCCAAGTTACCAGAGAAAACATCTACACAACAACAGCAACAACAATTAAGGCAGCCTAAACAACAAGATCCAAATTATATCCAGCCGAGCACGGAAGTACAACAGAAACAATAATCACAAATTTCTAAACAAAAGCCCACAGAAACATTGAAGACAGGCAATAAAACTAAACAAAATTCACAAACACAGCCGGGATCTAGCCAGGAAACAGACGCCAAAGGGAACAAACAACAGAATACTCAAATAAAAAGTCCAAAAAAACAACAGACAAAGCTACAAGCAACCCCAATAATTGGAACATCAGGAAAAAGTCCACAAAAGCACGAAATCAACAAACAGGCTTTGACATTGGCAACATTAGGATCACAAACAGGGACCGACACAGAGACAGAAAAAGAAAAAGAAATTAAGAGAGAAAAAAGGAGAGCGAAAAGAAGGAGAAAACTAGAAGCGGAAAAACAATGCAGGAAAGAAATGGAGGATTACTTTATAAAGGAGGATGAAATCCTTGATGAGGAATGGAATCAGCGAGAAGCGGAGGACTACTTCCTTCAAGAAGAAGAAGATTGAAAAAAAGAAAAAAACAAACAAAAAAAAATTAATACACATCTATAAAAAAAAAATTAAAAAAAATAAAAAAAATAAAAATATATATATATACACATACAAAACAGACAAACACTACAAAATAGAATTATATAAAATTCAACAACAAAAAATACTTCAGACAAACTGTACTAAAAAAGAAAAAAATACAATATAGCACATTTTGACATGTAGGGCAGGAGGGCCTCCCTAAATGGTCTGCAAAGATCAAACAGGGAGAGCACCCTCCACAAAAAAAAAAATAAATATCTTACTCTGGAGTTTGCAACCCATTCAAAGTTTTATATGCCTATTTGTTTTGATAGAGTGGCAGGTAAATTGTAGGCTTCAGCGTCAACTCTTCCTGTTCCTATCAACAAACTCTCTAATATCAGCACAACGTCATTCAAAGGGTGTCAGCTATAGTACTAGTGTAAGCTAAATCATCCGACCTTTCTTGCAGTTTTAGATGACAATTTACACAACAATTAATACATACATAGCAAATTTATCAACTATAAAATCATAACCATTTAATTTTCGATGTGATAATGCGATTTTCTTTTGAGCTGAGATTTATTATTTTCTTTTATCTCACGATTATGTTTTTTGTAATTTCATATAATGGATATAACATGGTGCTAATTTGCTATAAATCAGATGAAGAAATTTTTACAGCTGTTGAGGGACAGAAATGTTCAAAAATAAAGCATGACGCACCTGTCCCAGAAAATTAAATTGTTGTTCCCTAATGTATATCATATTCAGATATACCGCGATACAAAAATTGTTGTGGTACCCAGTTCTAATATATCTAAAGGCCTACTCGATGGGGTATTTCTAATCGTTCATCCCTCAAATTCCAAATATGGGTGGGGTGGGGAATGAAACTGTTTAAGGATGGAATTTCTATTATGTAAACTATCTACGGTAAATCGACAATATAGGGAAAAATCCGCACGGGTGGTCAGTGTAATGCTACTAATAATAACGATGATACTACCTTAAGAACATCTGCTAAAAAAATAATTTATATCACAAAAATAAGTAAAATAAATTTCAATGCATTTATTTCTATTTTATGCAAAATTTAATTTAATTTAAAATAATAGCAAATTAGTTTATAGAGGCTTTTAAATACTCTAACGGTAGACGTTTAAAGGTTATGACCTCATAAAGCTTCTATTTAGAGAACCTAGGTAAACATTTCAATGAGAGGTTTGTAACTTTTACTCATTATAATAGTATTTTCGGTCTACTGAAAGACAAGCTTTAGAAAAGGTTGAGTATCTCAGAAAATTATATTAAATCGATGCAAATTCGTAATTTCTACAGCATTTGAAAACAAAATCAAAATATGTCTTATAGTATAGAAGTCTATGGGATTTTGTTAAGTATGAATTTTACTACTACTAATACTGTATAACTGGGTTTGGATTTATATTATTCAGGGACTGCTCCGGTGGCATTGGCCTAAGTGATGAGAGCGTCCGCCTCGGATGCGTGAGGTCGCGGGACTTATAAAAAGGGTACGACCAACTGCCTCTCATTGCTGTCAGCATTAAGAGGTTAGTATTAGGACTGGTCGTCCTGGTGGCAAGATAATGAGATTGGGTGGAACATGATGCTACATGTCTGCAGCTTGATGCCCCAATGCTAGACATCACTATAAATTGCCACATTGCAGACATCGTAATGATGTGACTGAAAACTTGTTAAAGCTACGTTGAAAATCCAAATAACACACACACACACACACACACACACACACACACACACATTGTTCAAGAATGATATTAGCCGTTTAATATCCGGATTGGGCAGTGGTTCTCAACCGTTTTTGGCCGCGACCCTAAAAAATATTTTCTTCTGAGCCATATTACCCGTTTCCATATTTTGACAAGTTTTGCCACCCTCAAAGAAATCCTGGCGACCCTTCGGGACCCTAAAGAACGTCCGCGCGGTCATGAATTGGGTCGCAACCCGGGGATTGGTAACCCCTGGGATAGGGTATACTTTTCTTGGGAGTGAAATAAGCAAGGAAAGATTGGGTCCAAGTTTCATGCAAATGCAAGGGACGGAAAATAAGGAAGGAAATATAGGGTCCAAGTTTCATGTAAACTTAAAGGGGTGGATAAAAAGGAAGGAAATATAGGGTCCAAGTTTCATTTAAACCAAAAGAGACTGACAAATTGTGCGTCAAAGATAGGGTATAATATTCAGTGATGTGAGAAGGAACGAATTACTATACAATAACACATTTCTGTGCAATACGATGGTGTATTCCTCGTTCTATAACGATTGATTTTCTCTACTTAACTGTGCTCATTGAGAATTAAGATAACAACAGTCAAATTATGATAAACTCAGACATCAGTTACTTGAAAGCTTGCCATCTTTCGATTGACCCGTTTAGTTTCCTCGTTAGTCCGATAAATCAGCCCTCCAAATCTGTGTTGATACTGATGGACGAAATGTGGGTCTGATGTTACCTGTTCATTACAATATGGAATTTTGCTGCACGCAAACCTCTCCGGAACACACCTGCGTGCACTTTAGAAACTTACCGGTATTTGGTAACAGCCATATCTAGCGCGAAATTCAAAATGGCCACAGGACTGAAGGTTGTGCTATACTAGTAGGATTTACAAGTAGCAAAACATAGGATTTGCTCCGGAAATATAACGTACATGTTACCAAAAGAACCCTTCAGCCGACGGTAATCCCAAAGCCGTGAGAAATATCGGTAAGTGTTTAAGAGGTACACCGATGTTAGTCCGAGTTTCCTCTGACCCTTGCCCACAGGGGTTCGTTACAAATAAGATTAGGAGCCTGACCTGTAATAATGTTATATTATTACAGGTTAGGCTCCTAATTTTATTTGTAACGAACCCCTGTGCCCTTGCCACCCAATTTTGGTATTTGGATATTTATGTTGGGGTGTAGGGTCAGAGTCCATTCCCTATCGAAAAGTTGGAATTTACCGACACCATTTGGTGTCGGCATAGGGTAGCCGCTTACTAACAGACCTAGCAAACTTTAACGACCTTTCATCGAGATATACCTGCATGAAATCGATTGGAATATGATTTATTTTCTCAGATATTGCGAGTAGAGCATTTATTATATCTTTAATCCGCTGACAGACTTGCCGAAACTATAGCGTTGATGAAACTTGACCTGTCGGCTACCCTATGCCGACACCAAATGGTGTCGGCGAATTCCAACTTTTCGATAGGGAATGGACTCTGACCCTACACCCCAACATAAATGTCCAAATATCAAAAATGGGGTGGCAAGGGTCAGAGGAAACTCGGACTACACCGATGTGTGCTGACAAGTTTGGCTGCAGGCAGGTTTTGATGAATAGGCGATATCAACCCTCCCTCCCCCTTCAAGTGGCGCCCACGGCACGTGCGGTGTCTTGCCACACCATTGCTACGTCTCTGGGTGTGGGGCTGATTTATCGGCCTATTCTGATATCAGAACGTTCTCTCAAGATGACCACATGACCAGATTCCGTGTAACTCATAATTTTACATATATTTAATTTTCCGTTTTGTCTCCATTCATCGGAGTTTTTGTTTTGCTCTTTTTTTTTTGTAATGTTGTTTGACTTTCTTGTGGTCAAGTATGAGTTCTGAGTTTAAATAAAATCTTTTGCACGTTTTACAGCTTGTTCGTCAAATCTGCACATATAAGGACAGATAATTAAAGGTTGTTCATTTTATTTTAATTGTCTGATTACATTGTTAATAGCCAGGTCATAGCAAAAGTTGTCGAATCTATTTTGGGTTTATTTCAACACTATAATGATTCACTTTTTAATCTACCTACTGAAATATCATAAACTACTTTTTTCCACTTAACTTTATCATTTTATAATACCAAATAAATTCATAAGTCAGCTGGGTCAGTTTTTATTTAATAATTTGATCTGATGGATTTGAGAGTAAAATCAATAAATTGTTCAAGTCGCCAAAGTTTTCAATGCCAGTGGGAGTAAGGCTTCTCCTGGACCACGCGCTAAGAAGCACTTTTTATTTGTTGCAATTTGCTCTTGTAGATGAACCCAAAGAAAACTGAGAAATGCCAGCCTGAATAGTGTAATCTAAGTTACCAATTGTAGTTTAAGCCTGTCATGAAATAGTCCAGGACTTAAATATCAATGCAGTTTTGTTTTGGCGATGTTTAATTTCAGACCTGAACAAATAGAAACAATATTACAATACTCGCAATGCAGTGTGGGTAAACAAGTAAAGACCATTGCGACTTAAATTGTATCATCCATAAATTTTTATATTAAAAATCTTTCAGCACAAATATTAATATTTTAGGACGTAAAATAAACAATGAGAGACATTGGATCACTTTGTCAACAACCTCTTTATTTTGTACAAGTTCGCTAGAAAAAGATCCATTTTGAATAACCGGTGACGAAATATCATGTAAATATTTCAATCTAATTTTGCACCTAGGACTCAACGTTAGTAAATGAAAGTACTTTGTGCAAAATTTACAAGAAATTTAATAAAAGACTTCTTCGATGTATGTAAGAAGTAAAAATTTTTTTGTAACTCATTTTTTATTTATTGTATTTTTTCTTTCTTTTAAATTTGCATGATTTTAAAATTAATGTATCCATTGATTACAGATTTATGAACTTACGACGTATTTATATATTTTTCTGCATTAATTTGTCTTCCAATGCATTTATACCTACATCATTTTTAGTTCTCTCATTTTTAGCATATAAATAAATAAATAAATAAATAATTCTGCACTGTAAAATCTTCAAAGTCCCATTTGATCCATTAGAGTAAATGGTACGTACAATATTGTAAATTTATTGATTTGCTTATTTATTAGGTTTGATAAGAAACATAAAGCCAAAATATGAAGATAAGTTGTTTTACCCACAAAACGGTTAGCCCCTGGGTTTCGCCTACTTAACTGTACTTTGTAAGAAGAGTAGCTTGGTGCATTGCAAAGGATTTGCAAAGAATTTTTTTTTTGGTTGTTGTTATAATTGCGGGAATGAAGTTAGAAAACAATTACGGTACATGTATTTACCTTATTCTTTCTGCTTAAACAACTTTATAGGTGATAATGTTATGAATCAGTTCACTGTATGGTTCATACATGGAATGGCCGCTCCGGTGGCCTAAGCGGTTAGAGTGTCCACCTCGGATGCGAGAGGTCGCGGGTTCAAAACCCCGGTCGAGTCATACCAAAGAGTTTAAAAACTGGCATTGGCAGCTTCCTCGCTTGGCGCTCAGAATTTAGAGGTCAGTGTTAGGACTGGTCGGCCTGGTGTCAGGATAATGTGACTGGGTGGAACCACAGGAGTTCGACGCGAGTTTGGTGTTGAAAAAAAGCAATAATCTGAAGGGTAAAAAATCATACCGATTGGTCAAATGACCTCAAATTATCCCCATGACCAATTCTGACATAGGTCCTTGACTAGCATACTATTTTATTGGGGTAATTGAGAAAATGGCTATTAACATGAAGAAAAGAAAAGGGATAAGCTGATTCGGGTTGTTGGCATGCATTACATAACACAAATTAAAACCAAGGTCCAATATGCGATGTCCCATCGTAAGGCACTACTTTATTTTCATACCATTTTCATGACTTTAATGTTGTTGTTGTTGTTGTTGTTGTGGGGCTTAACGCCATTTTTCAGCACACGATAGCTATACATGGCGGCCAGTATTAATGGTGGAGGAAGAAACCGGGAAATCCCCGGAAAGAACCACCGACCCACGAGAAGCTACTGGCAAGCTTTCTCACATATCCACATTCGCCGAATCCTAGACTCGAACCCACGCAGACAGAGGTGAGATGGCAGTGATCCGTAACGGAGAGCGCTTTAGACCACTTGGCCACTCGGGGCCCCCCATAACTTTAATAGGAACATGACTAATTAATGATTTCATTAGCTATCAGTCAACATAAGAATTTAGTCTCATTAATAATTTGCTACCTTTACCTCAATTACTGCGCAACTCTTATGAATTCCGCACTATACAGCCAACACTGTGTTAATGTGTCCATAAAATCCCATAATACTTGCAAGAGTTTTGCATTTGAGGATTCGCACGAGATCATTTCCATAATGGACGAGTCAGACATCGAGTTCAACCTGAAGCTGAGTCAAAGAAAGAAGAGTTTAGTACACTGCAAAGATGGAATGCCACATATCAGTATTCTGTTAAGATAGTTGATTAGCCATATATCTGTGATTAGGACATCTGACTCTGTCCATAAAAATTTAACTGGTCTGCTGATGGCTGAAATGTGGAATACAGGTAGTCCTATAATGTAAGACCTCGACGCTGATATTTATGTTTTGGGCGTCTAGGTCTTACTGCCTAAATAACGGTGCTATGTAGCGTGTTTTGATGTCGACTAACATCGTGGGAATTTGAATTTAGTAGGAAAAAAGACATCAGAATAAGTAAAGTCTGACTAAAACATTATAACTTTAATTTGTAGGAAACCGCCGATATGGACTGCCAAGAGTATGAGATAGTGCTGAAAATTTGACTTGTCGTTCCGATGTTAAACGACATCGGAACACGCTACATAGCGCCGTTATTTGGGCAGTAAGACCTAGACGCCCAAAACATAAATAGCAGCGTCGAGGTCTTACATTGTAGGACTAGGAATACAGGGTGTTTAATTCATCAATTTTCACTCGTCTCCAAAACAGTTTGATAATTATTTCCGATATGTTTCGTCTTTTGGAAGAATGTTTAGGTTGAATCGCTGATACATGTAATTCAGATGAGCCAAATGGCATTTATTGAGTGGAGAACAATTTATTAACCCTCGTTTTATTTTAGGTTATGCTCATGTGCCGTCAGATACATAAAGCTAAAACAAGGTCTCCATCTTCACGTTATTTAACAGGGATAGTTGCAAAATGGATTACCGGTAGGGTCTTACAGGCAATGTTCCAGTCTTCCCCAAAATGAGCAGACTTTTATGCCCCTCGAGAACCCGTGTACATGCCGCATTTAGATATAGGTCTTCTTTCTTACAGAGATGGCATCAAATGTACTGCCCCAGGTCTCCGTCTTGTCCACTCTCCTCATTAAATTTCACCACCATGCAATGCCCAACCACTGTATATCCATTCTCGTACATTTGTATTATATCCTCCACCAGTTTCTACCTGCTTATTGTTACATCATGTGTGGTATCGTAGTTTACTTGCTAGTTCTAACTAACAACTGCTCCCCTCTGTAGCTGCAATATTAGATAGGGACTGCTCCCGGAGACGTGGGGGGTGGGGGGTGCCGCGATCCATCATGGAAGATATCTGATGTGTATTAGGAACCTGTGTTAATAAACCCTGTGTGTGTAACAACTTGGGACTTCCTCGTTTTCATGACATGGTGTCAGATGTGACTCCAAAAGATACATAAACTTTTGCAGTGAGTGAAAATGGCGAAATTCCAGGCACCAGAGAGCTTTAACTGTGGGAAGCCAGTGGAGTGGCCGGATTGGAAACAGCGTTTCACGTGCTTTAGGATCGCCACCAAATTAAACAAGGAAGATGAGGCAGTTAAAGTAAGTTCACTAATATATGCAATGGGGAAAGAAGCAGAACAAATATTTAAGTCGTGTGAGTTTTCTAACGACGAAGATGCCGACAAGTACGCCCCAGTTTTGCAGAAATTTGATGATTACTTCGTCCCCAAGGGCAATGTAATCCACAAAAGAGCTTGTTTCCGCCTGCTTAGTCAAAAAACCAGGAGAGTCTGTGGAGGAATTTTTAAGAAAGCTGTATGAAATTGCCGATCATTGTGACTTTGGTGCACAAAAGGACGAAGCATTAACAGATCGTCTTGTAATTGGAATTCTGGATAAAGAGGTTTCTGAAAAGCTACAAATGGAGGCCGACCTTACCTTAGTGAAAGCCATACAAATAGCGAGACAGTCAGAACTGGTAAAAAGTCAGATATGCTACCAAAGTCAGACGGTCAAAGATTTGGATGAAATTTCTAAACAGAACAAGGCATCAGGCACTAAACCAAGATCGACCAACCGAAATGGACAGCATCATTGGCGAAAACCAAATCAGATTGGTCAAACAACAGCACAACAAACATGTCACAAATTGCAACAGGAGGCATGATAGGCGAAAACCAAATCAGATTGGTCAAACAACAGCACAACAAACATGTCACAAATTGCAACAGGAGGCATGATAGAGGTGAGAGATGTCCCACTAAAGGAAAATGGTGCAGAATTTATAACAAGCTCGACCACTTTGCCATTGTCTGTCACTCAAAAAGAGCAAATGAGATCACATTCAATGAAACACCAGCTACAGATTATGCAGAATACCAAGAAGCATTCTTCCTTGGCTCAGTAACTATGTGCAATGACGATAATGAGGCATGGCGCGTGATGTTAAACATTTGTAGAGCCTCAGTTCACTTCAAAATAGACACTGAAGCAGACTCAACAGTTATGTCTGAAGCTACCTACAACTCTCTTCCAACAAAACTAAAGCTGAGACAATCGGAATCCAAGTTGTGCAACCCTGGAAGGATTCTGGATTCAAGAGGCGAGTTTATCGCACATACTACCTATAAGAAAGTATCGTACCAGTTTCAGGTATTTGTCATCAAGGGACCACGTGCTAATAATCTCCTTGGATGTGCAGTTGCACATGCAATGGGTCTTGTGAAAAGAGTTGAGGAGATCAACAAAACAGCCTTTGGGCACTTTGGCCTGTTGAAGTGTGAGCCTGTAAAGATCATACTCCAGGATGATGCCAGACCATACAGTATAGCTGCACCCAGGCGTGTACCATTTCCTTTGTTGTCTAAGGTGAAAGAAGAATTGCTCCGTATGCAGCAGGAAGGCATCATTGAGGAAGTAACTGAGCCCACCGAATGGTGTGCGCCTATGGTAGCAGTCCCTAAGAAAAATGGCAAAGTCAGAATTTGTGTTGACTTAAAGAAGCATAATGAGGCTGTCAAACGGGAAAGATATATGCTCCCTACCCTAGATGATATATCAACGAAGCTGATAGGCTCTACTGTCTTCTCCAAACTTGATGCAGAAAGCGGATTTTATCAAATACCTTTGCATCCAGAAAGTACAAAACTGACAACCTTTATTATACCGCTGGGTCTCTTCTTTAAACGAGTCCCATTTGGTATTACATCGGCACCAGAGATTCTCCAAAGAAAAATGACATGATTATGGATGATATACTAATTTATGGCCTAAATTTGGTACTGGAGAAGCTCAGTAGAAGTGGTCTCAAGCTCAACAACGAAAAATATGAATTTAGGAAGAACAAACTGGAATTCTTCGGTCACGTGATCAGCTCGGATAGCATACTTGATTACTTCCCAGTTCAGCAAAGGTTGCTGCAGTGAAAAAGCTACCTGCTCCATTATATATTGGTGAGCTTCGTCGCACCGTGGGCATGATCAACTACCTTGGTAGATTTCTCCAAGATTTGTCTACAATAATGCAACCAATTATGGACCTGCTGAAATCAGACACAGCCTGGTATTGGGGCCCAGACCAGGATTACGCCTTCACAAAAGTCAAGGAGATGCTGACATCCACACCAGTCTTAGCATTTTATGACCCTGGCAAGGTGACAGTTGTCAGCACTGATGCCAGCAGTTATGGAATTGGTGGTGCAATATTCCAACAACATGGAGAGTAACTCAAGCCAGTTGCCTTTTGTTCCAGAACATTCACCCCTGCTGAGGTCAAATATGCACAGATAGAGAAGGAGTGCCTTTTATGTGTGTGGGCCTGTGAGAAGTTATCACGATATCTTGTTGGACTGGACTCGTTCAGATTGTATACTGACCATAAACCGTTAGTGCCACTGATCAACACACATGATTTAGATAAAGCTCCTTTGAGGTGTCAATGACTGTTGAAGCGGTTGAGACGCTTCAGCGCAAAGGCAGAGTATGTAGCTGGGAAGCTTTTGGTAGTTCCAGACACCCTTTCTTGGAGCCTTCTCCTAGGCCAGGAAGCCACATACGATGAGGAAATGGAAGTTTTTATAGAGTCAATGGAGGCATGCAGGACAATTTCCGGTAGGAAATTAGAATAAATAAAATAAGGTTACAGGAGTGACCACCATCTGCAGACTGCAATGACTTTCACCAGAAATGGATAGCCAGATAGAAAAAATAGCTGTCCCCTAGATGTACATCCATACTTTGCTGTACGCAGTGAACTCTCAATTCATAACGACCTATTTCTCTTCAGTGACAGAGTTATCATACCTATAGTCTTAAGGCCTGGAATTCTTGATAACATTCAGGAGGGTCATCAGGGATTAGCCAAATGTCATGAGAGAGCCCAAAGTTGTGTATGGTGGCCTGGAATCACGAGACAGATGCAAGACAAAATAGAGACGTGTGAATTTTGTCAGATTAGGAAGCCAGCACAGAGGAGGGAAACATTGAAGACAACCTCTCTACCAGACAGAACATAGCAGAACATTGCAATCAATATTTGTGAAGCCAAACAAGAAAAATACCTGGTAGCTATTGACTACTTTTCACGCTATTTGGAAATTATGCATTTAACAAAAACAACCTCCCAGCAGGTAATTGGAAAGCTAAAGAGCACATTTGCACAATGGGGAATCCCACAAATCTTAGTATCAGACAATGGGACCCAATTCACTTCCTCAGAATTCAAAGAGTTTGCTGAGAAATGCAACTTAAAACAAGTATTTACCAGTCCTCACTACCCGCAAGTGAATGGTGATGCAGAAAGTGGTGTCAAAATAGCAAAGTCTGTACTTAAACAGGATGATGTATTCCTTGCCTTGAAGGCTTAAAGAGCCACACCGACAGCTGCGACAGGTGCCAGCCCAGTCCAGCTGATGATGGGACGCCAGATGAGGACCACCTTGCTCATTATTGACAAGAAGTAAAACACCAAGTGGCCAAACCTCAAAATCATCAGGCAGAGAGACTTTAAGACAAAACAAAGATACGAATTCTTTTACAACCGGCGCCACACTGCATGTAATTTACCAGATATTACTGAGGGAGACGGCGTCAGAATCAAATGACATGGAAACAAGTGGTCAACACCAGGCATAGTTATTCAAGCCGACAAAGACCGAAGAAGTTACTTGGTAAAAACTCCCCAAGGGATATACAGGCGCAATCGAATCATGTACAGTGGATGAAAAGCCCTGAGAATCTACTTCCAGTCAACACAAATTCGTCTACAGACATTGTAACAAAGTCCTCACATTGTCTAGTCAGGAAGCATTTGGAATCCAGCACAAAGTCTCTCAATAACATGGAGCGCATGCCACCATCTGATGATTCTACCACCCAGCGTGACCCAGTGCAGCCAACCCCCAGCAAGCCAGCTGTACCCAATGGGCCCAACAATCCAAACACTGCAGTGCGGACGTCAAGTGGGAGAGTCACCCAAAAACCAGCCAGATTCAGTGATTTTGTCTAAGAGAGTGACTTTTATAAATGTGCCAACACATAGTCTAGTATTCGATTTCTGAGTTATTGCAATGGAATTGGACTTTTAGGTTTTCTGTAGTATTAGAATCAGGACTATCCTGTGTAAGTTTACAGTAACTTAGTATAATTCGATTCCGTCAAATTCTTGGCAGTGGACAGCTCAGAAACAAAGACCGTAAATTCATTGCTTACTTATTTAATGTTTCATATTGGCGGAATTGATTCATTTTTTTTTATTTCTAGGCATAAGCAAAATGTTATGTTCGGATAACCTCAAAAGAGGGTAGATGTGTGGTATCGTAGTTTACTTGCTAGTTCTAACTAATAACTGCTCCCCTTAGTAGCTGCAATATTAGATAGGGACTGCTCCCGGAGATAGGGGGCGCCGCGATCCATCATGGAAGATATCTGATGTGTATTAGGAACCTGTGTTAATAAACTCTGCGTGTGTAACGACTTGAGACTTCCTCATTTTCAGCTATCGCAGAGAAGCTATCATAACTTGTGCACATTCCTAAACAAGACGCTGTTGGATTGGACAGATCTGTGTTAATCCCAATGAATACTCAGAATCATTTCTCACTGACTGCTGAATTTAAAGTAGTCGCAAGTAGTTGGTAATGAGACAATTTTTAATACAAGTATCTTGGTTTAATCAATTACAGTTATTATACACGACAATCAGGAATAATTAGAAAATACACACACACACAGTGCGAATTACAATATTTTTTGCCATTCTGCAGATGAAGTTGGCTAAAGAAGGGTAATTTTAGGGGAGTGAATGTTTGTATGTGTGCATCATTTTGTGTGTGACTGGACATTATGATTAAATAGGAAAAGAAACAAAAACAAGAGTCCCTTGAAGGGACTGATGCTCTACCGCTGGAAAAGAATTTCCAGGAATTAAAGATAAGACCATTTCTTGCTTTCAACTACTGTATGTTTAAACCATCCCTGATATGCTTAAGGGATAACAAGATATTAAAAGTGCACCATATTCATTTAGGACAAAGTTGACATCATTAGATGCTTTAGGTGAAAACCCCATATAATAATGAACATCCATTCAAAGGGGAGAAGGTGACAACAAGGTTTTCATGACCGCTTTCAAAACAACCATATTGGATGTATGATAGGCACCAGTTTCTTTTGGACTTACTATCTATTATCACAAGAAGTCTATTGGTGAAGACCCCACATTGATATATCCATCCATTGTAGTAGCAATAACACTATTTCTAGAGATAGACACCATTTTGGCCACATTGAGGTTAGTCATTTTCATCTAGGACAAGCAGATGACATAAGAACTCTTCTGATGAAAACACTCAGTGACTTCTTTAAGATAAGTAGCAAAAGGAAGATTTTTGGCTATATGTCAGATCAAACAAAACATCACAAGTGTTTAGTGATAAGTAGTGAAAAGATTTTAAAACTGGTAATTATAGTAACAATATTAGACCCAGATAGGTACTGTTTTTATTTAGGGCCAAGTAGACATCATAAGAAGTACTTTTAGGAAAACCTCTTGTCATAATGACTTTCCATTTAGGAGGAGTAGGGATAACAAGATTTTCAAGATGGCTGTATTGGGTGTCAGATCAGCATGATATTTATTTTAAAAAAATCATTGGATATCATAAGAAGTCTTGTGGTGAAAACCTCATGTCAATATAACTTGTTGTTCAGGAAGAAGAAAAGAAGATATTTCAGATGGCTGCCATGATGGCCATATTGGACTTCAGATCAGCACTTATTTTATTTGAGACCAACTAGATATCAAAGTCTTTTAGGTAAAACCCCAAAGTTGACATGACCATCCATGTAGGAGTAGCAATAACAAGAATGTTAAGCTGATTGCTGTGGCAGACATTTTTTACCCCAGATCTGTGCTATTTTCAGTTAGGACTAGCTAAATATGATGAGAAGTCTTTCAGTGAAACCTCCATTTGATATGTCGATCCATTCAGAGAGAGTAACCATAAGATTTTCAAACTCGCTACAATTGACATCAGATCGACAACATTTTCATTTAGGATCAACAAGCAATCAAAAAAAGTCTTTGAGTGAGAACTCCACATTGATACAACCGTACATTCAGAAGTAGTTGCAATAACAAGTTTCAAGATGGTTGCGGTATTGAAAATTAGATCGTACAATTTTCATTTAGGACGAAGTAGATGTCACGAGAAGTCTTTCGGTGAAAACCCCCATGTTGGTACGGTCATTCATTCAGGAGTAGAAATAAGATCTGCAAGATGGCTGCTGTGCAGCCATAATTGATGTGTGAGCAGCACCATTTTTTCATCTAGGACCAGCTTGACCATGGGATTATTGTTCGTGTGAAATTTCATGTCAATCCTCCAAGTAGTTTATGAGAAGTTGCAATAACAAACTTGTGCTTATGGTTGGCCGGATGGACATGGACATCGGATGATGATTTTCATGATAGCTTCCGTGGCGGTCATATTTAATTTCATATCAGCAGTATTTTTATTAAGAACCAACTAGACATCATAATACGTCTTTTAGTGATGTGACTATCCATTCAGGAGGAGTAATGATAAAAAGAAATTTCATTAGGGCTGTTGTGCAGACATATCTGATGTATGACCAGCAGCATATTCATTTAGAACCAAGACAGACTATTAGATAAATGTGTGCGTAAAGTTTCAAGGCAATCCTCCAAGTAGTTTAGGAGGAGCAGCAAACTCGTGCTAATGGGCAGACAGCCAACAGACAACAGATCATCCCATCAGCTCCTCCTGTCTATTACAAGTAGAGCTACTAATAAAATAAAAGGACAGAAAATGAATGGGGAAGCAATTTTTGATTAGCAAACATAGGATACTGGCAATCTTGTTTATAAGGTAACATATTTGTGAGTGTACACTATATAAGAAAATGAAATTACGTGAATTTATAAATTTTTGTCTGTTCCCCAATGAAAAGTTTATAATTACCTTGACTTGAGTCATTGTCAGGCAGAGGGTGGGGCTGAATGGAGATAAAAGGGTGATCATATAAATTTCAATTCAGCATTCTCCCCCACCACCATTTCATCCAAATGAATTAGTTGAATCAAAACTGAATCTGTTGTTCTGATGTAGAAACTGAAAAGTCTAAACAGATAGTTGCTATGAAGGCCACACGTGTTACAGGAACCACCCCACAAGTTTGATAAAGCTTGTCCAAAATCACACTCCTGCCAAGTTTAAAACTGGCTCAGCCATTTGGGAGAAGTTAAAATTAGTTTTTTTTCTCTACCTTGTTGCTAAGGAAGCCACACTGTTGATAGGGAAAGCACCCCAAGACACAATTTTTATAGAGCATCCCAACAAACCACATTGTTGCTTGGGAAGCCACCCAAACACAATTTTGATAAAGTACGTCATGATGAACATTCCAATCTTTTTTTACTCCAAGACACAGCTATATATATGGTCATGAAATCTGATGTGCATTCACCTGTATTGTTGATGTAAACTCCCATAAAAAGTAAACTGGTTGAAATGATATACCTTCAAGACCTCCAGTTCAATTTCAGAAACTGCAGTTCCAAACCCAATGGTGGTCAATTTCTTCTCGCTAGATCTCCCAACCCAATGTTGCAGCTATCACCTTTCCTGACAAGGCATTGCTCTGATTCAAGCAACATGATGTCCAATAAATGTAATTGCTGTTTTTCCAATTGATTTCTCAAGCACAGCCAAGCATCTGAAAACTTTTGTGAACACTTAAGTGCCAATTGTTTGGAGTTTTTAAGAGGCTGATTTTCCTCGTCACCTTCAAGTTTTTTCCATATGTTGAATGACATTTCTAGACAATGCTATAATGTAACTTAAGTGTATATTGCATAGGCTTCTTGCATGAACACCACAAGTAGGTAAACACATCTGAGATGGCTCTTGTCAAGTTAGTACAATTTCCTGGCCAACACTAGTGAGTCATTATAAAAACCCAGATCGGAATTATGCCCATAGAATTCCAATATCTGGATTTGACTCCATTTATCATATTTCAATATTTGCATCTATTTTTCCAGAAGGCTGTAATTTAAGGTTCATTTACATAAATGGTAAAATCATACAGATTGGCAAGTGCAATTGATTAACTCCAATTTTAAAAAAAATGTCAATGAATGGCCCATTTATAAGTTTATGTAGTAATGTGATGAATTAGCTGTAACAAAAGCTTTTTTAAAATCTACAAAAAGTGAAACAGGGTACTAAAAGAATGTAAAAGCTTTAACCAAACAAAAATAGAAATATAAAACAAACCCATATCATTACCTGTACACACTCCAAAATTCATACACTTTGCATTTTTTTTTTTTTTTTTTGCTTACCTAGTTATAAGCATGAAGAATTTGTCAGTTAATTTAATCATGGTACCCTAGTATAATTAGTATGTCACATAATGCATCTTTGACAACATCACTATACTAGTTGCATCCTTGGGCAAGAATTCTTTTTTTCTGCATCATAGTGGGCTATGATATATTTTCAATGCGGCCATATTTTTGAGGAGTCCTATGACAAATGTTTTAGTTTTGTCACATGTTCTAACAGTGAAAGTGCAACTGACGTATATAAAGGGTTTTATCACAACTTTAATTTCTTCATACCAGTATTTTAACAGCAATCAAATAAAAAAGAAAAACATTATTTTAGAGAAAATAACACATCAGACATTTTAAAAAAAACATGGACAAAAGGTTTTCAGTTATAATTTTTGTGGCAAAAGCTAAAAAACTCAACTGACAAAATAAATAAAAGTTGGGCAGATTCAATGGCAATTTTTCTTAAAGCCAGGCCTAACCATGTACATGCTCTCATTTATGTAAAATTTGTGTACACATATTCATTTGGTTTTCCAGTGACATTACCTTATTGATATTCCCGCACTTCATTTTATTATCTTTACACTCTTCAAAGTCATACAACTAGACTGGTGCATGCTGCATGTCATCAGCTCGGGGTCATTCTATCCATCATCATCATCTCCATCTACATCAGTGGTTCCCAAACTTTTTAGGGCCACCACTCCCCTGGTTAATTTCAGTGCCCCATACCGTACCTTGTACAAAGCATTATTCAGCATTAGAGCCCCCATCGGTAATCCCCCCGCCACCCAGGGAGCAGTATTGCCCACTTTGGGAACCACTGATCTACATTAACAGAATCCCTCAGAGTTGAGTGTGTGCTTGGAATGGCACATCCTTGACTTGCCATGGTTTGTGACAACATGAAATTTAACACTATAATACTGTGAGAAACTCTTAAAACACTACAAAAGGTTACCATTTTTTGGACTAAATAAAAACTTCCTTAGTTCCAGAAGGTTAACAATGGTTCATTCCCCTGTGCTAGGCCTGTGTGAGATGCTGCTCATTGTGGTGTCTCTGTATTATTATTTGCATCTGTAATATATTTTATTGTTTTCAAAAGCACAAAACGCATAATATGTTATGTATATTTAATTTAATTGTTTGTCTGTTTTAAATTTTTTATTTCATTAGATGTTATTGTAATGTAACATTGTTTGCTGGACTTGACCTTGTCTAAAATTGAGTTCATTTCTGCTTGACCCGATTGACTTTTTTATATATTTTTTATTTCATTTATGTAAACAACTAATAAAAGCTTCATTATTCTCTATGTGTATGAGCTTATTATCAGGATTATTATTCAGGTAAACAAAGAAGGGGTAAATATGTTGATCAGGGTTAGGGTTTTGGAGATTCCTAAGTGAATTTTGTAGGCTATTGTGTTGTAAATAAACAAGGCTCATTAGATCATTCTAGAAGGTTATTTTCCATTAGGTAATGGTTGTTTTTAGAAAATGCTAATTGTGACCTGAGGTCAAGCAGAGAACTATATTATCTTGTGACTGTGAGGATTTTACCAGTCATGCTTTAACATCTAGCACTTTAAGTTGTATTATTTTGTGACCAGTTTGGACTGAATTTTATTTCCTTCAAATTATTGAATTCAAACGATTATTTTCTCTGGAAATACAAAAGTGCTCTGGTAAAATTCTTGGAAAAAGACATTCACTGGAATATATACTGGATTCAAACCTGGAATAATACTTCTGTGATTCAACAAGAGACAGTTGACACATCAGTACTTTGTAGGCTATAACAGACACATCATCGCCTTCAATTTTGGATCTCTTTGGGACCTGAACTGAGTTTTACTCAGGACTTTTTATTACTAGTGTCTTTAATTCTTGCATTATTTTGGGATTTAATTCGCAATACCATGAGTTCTTTTTTCTTATTTTTCACTTTGTATTCTAGAGAAATAAATTATTTGTTAATTTTTACAAAGCTTGTTTTCACTCTTTTCTGTTACTTATTTTAAGAGCATAGAGTCATATCAAATAATAATAATGATAACAATATCAAAATTAAACAATTTCAAAAGGTATTTCAATAACATTGTCAAAATAAAAACATGCATTAAAAAAAATTACGGATTTGACTAAAAAGATCTTAAAAATATATATTTCAGAGGTCTTGCTAGGATTTTAAAACTAAGAGTACAGTACTCCTATATAGCAAAAACAGGAGTACCACCAGCAAAAGTTGCAGTCCCAATAAGCATACGGACCTATCCAAAGTGGCTAAATGTCCAAATTAGAAGAATAATGGGTGTCTTTGAGTTAAATTTTCCAAATTCTTTACACCACTACTTAAGCTCTTGTTTGTCCATTAGAGTGAGACTAAATTTTGTAGATGATAGGAAAGGCCTTATTCCAAACACTAAGCCCGGCATCACACACTTTCTTACACTTGGCTACTGTTCCATCCAAACTATCAGTTCTAGCAACTTCAGCACTCTTCTGAATCTCATTAAATCTTCATCAGTTTGGGGTTTAACCCAAAATACGTATCCAAATTTTGCAAACGGCATTTGTCCAATCTCAACATGTTTTGATTTCGAGGTCACACGCACTACTTATTCTACTACACTAGGAAATGAACACAATAATGACAGCTAAATTTGTTCATTTGATGTACTCTTAAAATGACCACGTGTACATCTCTGGGTCTTTCTGCCTTTGAATTCAGTCATTGTAAAATCAGCACATTCTGACACTCATTCTAGAGAAGTAAGGTCTTCGAATATTCATCTGACTGAACGAAACAAACTGCCTGCAAGTCCACAGGATTCTACCACAGGACTGGAATTATAAGTTTGACAAGTTTTGTGCGAATATGCAGTGACTATCGTAAGATAAAAATACATTATATATATATATATATATATATATATATATATATATATATATATACACAAATTAACAGGAACAAAAAAGTGAACTGTGCTCATGTGCTGCACGGGAAAAACAAATGTCACAAAACAGAGAACTGTTGGAACTAGGGAAGTATTTTGATATGAAAAGGATAGAGACAAGGGAGGGCTCATTTTTAGAATGTTCTTATAAAAAAGGAACACAAGAAATTGATACGATAGAGATAGCCACAGAAAAGAGACCCACGATGACAATGGTAATGATTGCTCTGGAATTCAGAAACAAAGACTTCACCAAACTAGTGGAGGCGTTAAACAGAAAAGGAGAAAAGGGATGTATCCCAAGACCAGTTGGAAACTCACCGATAATACCATACGGGAAGATGGAAACAGGTGGGCAGATTGTTGAAATTAAGGAACCAACACCTATCCTGCGAAAGATAAAAAAAAGAACAGCAGAACTACACATAACAGATATCCCCGAAGAAATCCCACTAGAAGCTACAATAGAAAGATTTGAGAAAAAGCTTCAAATCAAGGCGGAGAAGGCAAGAATGGACACCCACCCTGGATTTCCAATACAAAACTGAGTAAGAACCCTAGAAACTGAAAAAGAGAAATTCAGGACAATGAAGAAAGTCCTTCTACACGGATTCCTCGTAAAGATGTGGTAGAAAGGCTGTATCTATCATAGTAAGTGTAAGAAATGTGGAAAAGTGAGACATTCACCCAAAAAATGCCTGACATTACAAGATCATAGAGAAAGACCAGAAGGGACAAGCCACATCAGTGAATTAACCATTTACCCCAAACAGACAGCTAACAAACAATCACAAGTACAAAAAGTCCAGAACATACAGCAAGTAAAGGAACCAATCGTCGAAGAACAAAACATCAAGAATCAAATGAGAATCAACAACAAATAAAACCCAACACAGTCAAGAAACAGGAAACTGGAGCCAACAGCAGAAGCAGCAACAAACCCAACAACACAAAAGTGAAGATCCCCCCTCCAAAAAAAACAGGCGAAAACAACAACTACAATAATAACTGACGTAAACACAAAAACCAGAGAGATAATAAAACAACACAATTAGCAACAGCATCAAATGCAAACCAAAACACCAAACAAGCCTTTATGTCATGGACTACAGAAAAGAGAAAGAAGCAAAGAAGAGTGAAGAAGAAAGCAAGAAGGTCACTAAACCAGAAGCACCAAATAGAAGAAGAACAAACAAAAACATCTGAAGATGACAGTGAAAAGGACAATTAAAAAAAAAAATCAAACCAAAAACCAACAGTAACAAAAAAAAAAGAAAAAAGATCCGGAAGTACAAAACTTTATACAAAATTTAATTTATACATAACTATTTATATGTAACTATTACAAATATACTCATACAAAAAAATAATAATAACTATCATATCAACAATTTCTAGACAAAAGCACCTGTAAATAATAAAATTCGTAACTTCTTATTATAGCATACACTAACACCTTTGGGTATATAGCATTTACTAAATGCCTTCGTTTAACATTACAGTTCGGGCGGGGGGCCTCCCTTAAGTGGTTTGAAAAGACCAAACAAGGGAGATACCCCACACACTCACACACACAAAATCAGCACATTTTCCCACCACACACCACCTAGTCAAAGTCTTTGAACTTGCCGCTCAGATATTGTGTCATGTTCTTTTGATGTACTCTTACAATGATAACATGTACATCTGGGGCCCTTTAAGCCACTGAATTGTGTCATTGTAAATATCAGCACAGCTAAATGATCAATTGATCAACACATTTTCCCACTCAGATTGTGGTTGAAGCAGTATTAGCAAGCTTTTGAATTTGGTGCCAGCTATTGTGTGTACAGAGGACTCCTGCGTGATTTTCTGCGTCCCAGATCAAAAATTTGTGTCAAAATAGGCATGATTAAGCATTTCCGAGACCTCTGTATTTAACTAAAAAGATATATATTCAAGTTCTTGAACACCCTCTAATAACTTCATCATCGAGTTGACCGTTCAAAGTAAAGAATGTAGGAATGGGGTGAGGGCTTTGCTTTGAGCAAACAGATTTGTACAGACTATGCTGAATTAAACTCCAATGATGCTTGCTGCCCAGCAAGCCTAAGTAATGTATATATATATCCTTGGCAAAGAAAAAGTGCAGGTCACTATTACATGTCTTTGTTGTTTTCATAAGTCACTGTTTTGGGTTTAACGCCGTTTTGGGTTTAACGCCGTTTTGGGTTTGGGTTTAACGCCGTTTTTCAGCACGTGATAGGCTTGCTATACATGGCGGCCAGTATAAGTAGTGGAGGAAGAACCCGGGAAAACCATAGTAAGCACCACTGACCCATGGGAAGCTTTCTCACATACCCATATGGCTAATCCCATGCAGACAGAAGTAAGATGTTAGTGGTTGGTAAAGGCAAGTGCTTTAGACCACTTGGTCACCCACGGCCCATATTGCATGGTGCTAAATTAATACTGTAAAACAATCCAATTCCTGTGGGTCAGAATTCTTTGACTTTTAGCCATAAACTTTCTTTAGAAATTTAGAGTGAAATCTGTGTTCACAATGCAATGCTAAACTGCAGTATCAAATTAAGACAAACAGATAATATATGACTCACCATTAAAAAACTCGATCATTTATTTTTCTTCATTATTTCAATGTAATCTTGTCAGTATTTTGTCTTGGATATAGACTGAACAAATATTATCACTGAAAGAACATAATGATGCTGAAGAAACTGTTAGCAAGCTCAAAATGGGTTGACGAGAAAATGCTCTGTAATCAAAGCATACACCAAGAGAAAATTCTGAATTACATTTTTGTGCAGCAAAACCTGTGTGAATGCTGAATAATATGAGCAGTTGGATTTAATCACATCCAAAAACAGAATGTGAAAACTTGTAATCACCAACTAATCATCAGAATACAGTTAACTGCAAAACACACAGCCGCAACGTAAAAGGACTCATTGATGCTGAAGGAATGTTTCACTTGCAAGACAACCAGGTACAATTCCCATCAAGCAAAAAAATGTTTGAACAACACTATGGTAATAATAATCAAAATTAGCCATAAGATAGGGGACAGTGTTTCATTGCATTCATCATTGATCTTATTCATGTAGAAAGCATCCCACTGTTTTCTTTCTTTGACCCAAGTTTTCATTGTCTCCTCTTGTATATTATATGCCTCAATCAGCAAATTTTGTATTTTTTCTCTCAGGTAGTCATCGATAAGATATAGCTGCACTCCAGCTTTTCGGAGCTTGACGAGTCCATTTTTACTATAAAATCTGTAAAATTTATAAAACGTCGCAAATGTTATGGAAATGTCTACATCACAATGGTATCTTTGCCTACAAATATATATAAACTTTTCTATTTTAGCAGCACAGTCTTCACATGGTGAATAATTCTGTGTAATTTCCAATTGGACATTCAACACTTGGCCATTGGCTTCTATTTTCTTTGTAAAAAATGAGAAGTACACATACAGCTTCTCAATCAGTAGCTGTTCTGCATGATTATTGAGCCTTTTTTCTCCCCAAGACTGTTGGTTCCTAAATTTCCCTTTCAAAGTAGGAAAGGAACTAGAGGAAGGCAACAGGGTAATTTTACTGGAATTCAATCCAGTTTGTAGCCTCTGCATCAATGGCTCTGTCTGATAAGCATAAGACTGGGGGTTATCCAACTTCTCTGCCTGATATCCATAAGACTGTGGCCTATGCATCAACTCTGACTGACATCCATAAGACTGTTGCCTATGCATCAACTTTGACTGATATTGCAAGCTTGTGGACTCTGCATACCGGTATATTCCCCCGTTTGGTATCCCTGTGAAGCCACAATCATGAAAAAATGAAGAATGGTACTATGTGGCCATTTTGATATTTCTTCTGGTGCTCTTTCTAATACTTTCTGTTGATCCCAATATTTAACATCATCTGGATACTTCAAGTGTATTTTAAAACAGGACATCAATTCACCATTTGAAAACATCTTCTGTCCTCGTTATGAATCTGAAAATAAAGAGTAAAAGATTTATGATTAAAGGTTGAACATTTTCCTTTAAAATATCACATTTTGATATGAAAAGTGTTGATATCTGTTTCACTGAGGGATAGCAGCCAGTAATCTTCCCAATTGTTAGAGCCACAGAAAAACCCAGTCCTGATATTTTGTCTCTCCTCAGACTTTATTGTTTGCCATAACAAAGCTAGATCACGAATTATTATCAAGAATGCATGATTCATACTGTAATACATGTATCAATGACAACAAATCAAGTCCTATTTGGGCAAATCAAAAGATATACTATGTTAGTACTTTTGGTGACAAAAATTGCCATTTGGCATCTTTATTAGTTGATAAAAACAGTACATCTAAATTTTGGACTACTTTTATTCAAACTTTATCATCAACTTAGTACATGTATATATATATATCAAAATTTAATGCTAGTAACTTTAGTTTCTTAGCCAGTTTTTTTTAAATTAATAATAGAGAAGTCCCAGTTTCCTCCTTGTCCACTCTCTTGGAAACTGTTCTGTATATATAACCTGGAAATGTGTTGAAGGACTGTTAAACCAGATTAAGATACAATTCATTAAGAACATAAAACAGGCTCAATACCAAATCAATACAAACCATTTTAAATAAGAAATAGGCTCCATAATAAAGTTAATAATACTCTGTCATTTCCAAAATTATTATTAAAATCTCAACATTGTGTCTCATGTAATGATATAAAGTATTAATAAGGAACTATAACTTTGTACAAAGTAGACAACTTTTTTATTATTTAAAGTCCTGATGAAATCACTCATTCTCATGTCAAATTTGATTTTTAAAAAATAGTTTATTTATCTCCTAATTAAATAACTTATATCTGAATAGGTTTGATCTGAAATAAAAATTAAAAGTCCCATTATCAAATCTGACTCTGCACACATTTTATTTAACAAAAAATATTTGTCATTTAAAAAATCATGTCTATAATAGAACTAACTGTTCCTTACAGTTTGCATTTGATCTACTAGTCAAAAGCAAAATGTGCATGCTTGTCTTTTTACACAAAGTATATTTAAGAAATCACGGCTTCATTTGAATACATAGTAAATAACAAATTATTGCTCTATCACTTTTATCAAATCTCCACACATTTTTCAAAAATAAATTCTTGTAAAGGTTGATGCTGTGATTTGCAAAAATGTCATTATGATGTAGCATGGAACTAACCAAGATCAAAATTTAAAGAACAATCAAATCTTTGTTTCTTTTTAAAGCAGGCAGTAAACAGTATGTAATAAAACACCGCTTTGTTCCATGCTGTCACACGTTTTTAAAATTTAAATGTTTATTTAAATTTCCATTAAAATTTAATATATCAATATTTTTTAACTTCAAACATATTTTCAGACAGGCCTTATCATGTATTACAATTAGGTTTTGACTGCATTGAAAAATTCCTATAATTAAGGAAGATATAGCAAATTTAGTTTTGGTTTCTCAAGAACACTTGGACCACAACTTGCACCCCGTGGAACACCAGCACTACACACTTTCTGACAGCTGTCACATGTCTTGCTTGCAAGGAAATTCCAAAAGACTTCATGTATGAAGTTGAAATAGGTGTGGCATGCAAATATAAAAGTTTGACTAAAAAATTGAGCCTGTCAGGAATCAGGCCACAATTAATAATTCCGGTTCAGTACCCACGAATGTAGTCCCAGTCTATTTTTAGATCATTTTTTGCTGTCTCTGTTTGGTGGTGATACAAGAGTTAGATTTAGGCATTCTTGGTAAGGATTTAAAGGCAATTGTTTATTCTTTAGAATATGAGCTTATGGTGTGGTTGTCTGTGTGTATTTCGGCGACAGTGCACAGTGAGTAATAAGGCCTTGGTGATGATCCGGAAGTGAAATCAGTGTTCCATTGCATGGTGTTTTGTTTACAATTCAGCCTCTCAAAAAAATGCAGGTCAACCCTTGACAAGAACTTCACCGTAAAGTCATCTTTGAAGGTATTTTAGATTAACATATGATTTGTATTGATTGTCACACAGTGGAAAGTTCAGTACTGAGAAACAAATGTAGAGAATATATAGTAAAATTAATTGTGTTCTATGGCCTGTCAGTACAGTATTTGAGTAAAGTTTAAACTGGTATAAAATCTTTATCATTAATGATAGACACATGAAATTTTAATAAGTTATGTATATTGACTTTAAAAATATAAGAATGAAATTAAAAATAAAAAATTAATTTTTATTTTAAAAATTTAAATTAAATTTTTTAAAAAAATTAAAAAATAAAATTTTTCCACCCAAAATGCACATATATAATATTTATTGGGAATGATATTAAATGATATCAGCATGTATATACTCCTACACCATATACAAGCTCAAATGATGAATATTTGTCAAATTTTGTCAGAGAAAATATCTTGGTAAGTCAAAATGAGACCTTCATTTAAAATACATGAAGACAAAATTCTATTTAGTATTGTACCTTTAGGTCACTGAAACTATTTATTTGGGGTCCAAACAGTTAATTTATGTGTTTATGATGGGGTGACTTCCTGAGTAACACATATCTGCTTGTATAGCTATCAGTAATTGTTTATAAACATTGTTATAGGGTATTTAGTGAGAGGAAAGAGATGAAGACTTTATACTAGAACCTGCTCAAGTTCTCTACAAAATCATATTAAGCTGTCAGAGAATGAAACACATGTCAAAGGGATAAAATATACTTTCCTCAGGTATATTTACCCTTGCATGTAAGAAAACAGCAAAATGATGTAAGTTGAACACAAAATGCATTCCATTTTATTGTTCAGTTTCTTTAAGATATTGATTGATGTAGTGCAGCATTGTGGCCTAGATGATATTATGGGAATTCTAATGATCCATTTTGCTTTATGCATTATTAATTACTAATAATATTTGTTAACTGACACTCTAAAGATTACATAAGAAATATTCAAACAGATTATTTGAATTTAACTTTGTACATCTGATCTTAACATGGTTACATAGCTGACATGAACAAATATGCATATATTTTAGAATGTTTGGGATCAAAAGTTGACATTGAGTACATCATATAGGCTGACATTGTACCTATAGTGAATCTGTAAGGCTCAGTTCTGGCTGTGTGCACTTCAAATATCCCATGATGTTATTTTCATCATGAATATGCCTCTGTATGGTAACATATTTCAATTTAGTACTTTGACAGAGTGCGGTATTGCAGCATCAGCTGATATCTGATTCCACTGAATCACTGAGCTTAATAACTGGTAACCAACACTCTTAAAAATACACTAAAAATGTTCAAACAGATCATTTGAATTATGTTTGCACATGTGATTTTAACAAGTACATTGCATATGTCCCACACATGCAAATGTCCATCCTTGTTTACAAGTTTTGGGGATCAGAATTTCACATTTGGTTGATGATATAGGATCTATTGGTACCTATAGTTGATCTGTGTGGCCACATTTGGCTGTATTCACTCGCAATATCCAAAATTGTTATTTTCCTCATGAATAAGATTGCTTATAGTAATAAATTTTAATTTGGTACATTGTCATTTGACTTTCCAGTATACTGGTATGTACTAATGTTTGCACCAATGATCAATTCTCACCGTTCCAACATTGCCTTAAACTTTATGATACATACTCTACCTGATCAGTTATTAAACTTGTAAATGGCAAAATATGCTTGTAGAAACCTCATCTATTTTAGGATGCATTTATCACTTTAATACATGCCCATTGCTTGACATTTCTGAGTGTCACTCTGTCAAGTTTACTATTTTTTCCCATATTTGCAACCTGAATGTTATTTTGAAATCACCATATCTAACACATTTTAACTTCATTTGCCTACATCTTACTGTTTTCTAGAATTAAGTGAAACATGTTATATCTTTTCAGGTCTAGCCTGGTATCTGGAACAAAGTGTTGAGTTGGATCAGTTTGGAAGCTCTCCAGTAGTCCGGTGGTGATAGCAAGGTCTCATAAGGACATGTGCAGTGTACTGCTATAAGTGACCAAGATTAGTTCATATCAGCACACTGATATACAGCACCTCAAAGACATGGCTTAGATCTTCATGAGAGAGATTCGCACCATTGTTCAGTAAGGTGGAACCTCCCTGAAACTGTATTTTCCTATCACATTGTTGACTTTTGTAGTTATCGACATTAAAATGGAATGCATTTTTGCTATAAAACATGGTAGTGGTCCCATCAAAACTTTAAATTTGAGTGCACTATTAGTTATACAAACAACTGCCCAAGTACCTGACACAATAAATGTGGAACATAGCACCTGTCATTGTTTCTTTAGTGTGTACACCTATATGCATCTGGATAGGCATATTGCAATTTGCTGCCAAAATCACTGTGAGCTATCATGCTTCAGTACCCCTGGGAAAAATGTTATCAGTTGTATAGACCCAAACTACCATTTGTTTTAAATACTATTCATTAATCAACTTTGCTGCCTTAAATTTGTCAAACTGAATGTTATAACTTGTATGAAAATTTAATTTTTTTAAAAAAATTAGTTTTTAAAATTTAAATGTTTATTTAAATTTCCATTAAAATTTAATATATCAATATTTTTTAACTTCAAACATATTTTCAGATAGGCCTTATCATGTATTACAATTAGGTTTTTACTGTATTGAAAAATTCCTATAATTAAGGAAGATATAGCAAATTTAGTTTTGGTTTCTCAAGAACACTTGGACCACAACTTGCACCCTGTGGAACACCAGCACTACACACTTTCTGACAGCTGTCACATGTCTTGTTTGCAAGGAAATTCCAAAAGACTTCATGTATGAAGTTGAAATAGGTGTGGCATGCAAATATAAAAGTTTGACTAAAAAATTGGGCCTGTCAGGAATCAGGCCACAATTAATAATTCCGGTTCAGTACCCACGAATGTAGTCCCAGTCTATTTTTAGATCATTTTTTCCTGTCTCCGTTTGGTGGTGATACAAGAGTTAGATTTAGGCATTCTTGGTAAGGATTTAAAGACAATTGTTTATTCTTTAGAATATGAGCTTATGGTGTGGTTGTTTGTGTGTATTTTGGTGACAGTGCACAGTGAGTAATAAGGCCTTGGTGATGATCCGGAAGTGAAATCTGTGTTCCATTGCATGGTGTTTTGTTTACAATTCAGCCTCTCAAAAAAATGCAGGTCAACCCTTGACAAGAACTTCACCGTAAAGTCATCTTTGAAGGTATTTTAAATCAACATATGATTTGTATTGATTGTCACACAGTGGAAAGTTCAGTACTGAGAAACAAATGTAGAGAATATATAGTAAAATTAATTGTGTTCTATGGCCAAATAACATGTACGTGCCATAGATGAAAATGATCCCAAAACAATATATCCATATCATGGAGGAAAAGCTCGTTCTCGTGTTTGGACATACTTCTGATTTTACAGAGCATAGGAGGGTCCACCGACAAAGGAGAATTTAGATATGACGACGGTCGTATGCAAACTCTGCAGAAAGGATTACGCAAACAAATGTAGGTCCAGCCACAGGGGTTCGTTACAAAGAAAATCAGTGGTATCCGTCCATTAATCAAGGCAAGGGGGTGTTATATTGTTACAGGTTAGACCCCCATGCCTTGATTCATGGACGGATACCCCTAATTTTCTTTGTAACGAACCCCTGTGGGTCCAGCTATTTTCAATGAAATCAACGCGGGATACATTTGGTTCTTTATATATTTAGCAAACATGAATTCCACTATATACTGAAAAAAGAACAGTATTCTAATTTTTTTTTTTATTTTTTTTTATTTTTTTTATTTTTTTTGGTGCCACACCAAAACAAAATTATCATGTGATACGTTCACAGGAGTCTGACGTTTTATCAATGAAGTACGATGAAATCTCTGACAACGCGAAATCACATTATCGGCGTCGGACCAGTGACGGCCAAGGACCAGTGACGGCCAATCTCATTTTTTACGTGAACGCGAGCGTTATGTCACTTCCGATCAATAATTTTTAGAAGAAAAGAAATAGACGCTGAAAACATAAATTATATGCTCCAAATTCAACAGGTAACTGAAAAAAAAGAAAAAAAATTGAACCCTATTCCGTGTGTATAAGGAACTTCGGAGATTCCTTGTATGACGTCACAACTAAGCGTTGGCAGAGGTCTGGTTGGCATAACCACTATGGCGACGAAGGAAGATGATCTATATATCAGCTTAAGCCATTGAATCGGCAGTGCTAATTGTATACCCGATACTGATGTTGGGTATATAATTTAGGTCATTAAGACTGTCACTTTCCTTATATATATATATATATATATATATATATATGCAAAAAACTGACAAGGAACAGTGCAAAACTAGTATCTAACTAGCCTGAGTGCTTTCGACTCTTAATGAGTCTTTTTCAAAGGCAAATACAAAACATAGACAAGACAAACAAA